>JAAAKQ030511855.1:4251-19624 GCA_010016005.3 Zanna intricata
GATGGACTGAATAAGATTTTTTCAATTGTTTTTTTTAAGGATATGTTGAAAGCATAATTTATTAAGAAAATCATAACCATCTGATCAACTATAATCTGTAATAATAGTTAAATCTAATTAATTCAATAGATCAAGTTATACAAGAACTTAGAGAACTGAAACACAAATAGTATAAGAAAGTAATTTCTATAGAACATGCCTGAGTAATCTTATTTTCTTGCTTAAAATTGTTGTTGTAATGCTCTGTCATTGGTAGATGCAACAAAGAAACTTCTTTGGGTCTCACATAAATAGCATCCATCTGAAGTCAAAATTCTGAAGGGTTATTTTTAGTACAAACTGCTTAAACAAAGGGTATAGAACTAAAATGCTTTGTCACAATTAAAATGCAAATAAAATTTAATAAGTTCAGCGCAATTGATCGAGTTTTTTAAGGCCCAGATTCTAGCCAATTTTAATAATTTCATAGTTGTGCGCCTTCCACTTAAACATTGCCTGCTCATAATAATAATATCAACAAATAGCTGGGAATAATGGAACAAAACCTAAAACCGGAATTCTTTATTCGTAAGTCATGGCATAAAATAGCAAGCAAATTCTTGCGACAAGTTATTGTAAAACCTTCAAGTATATTAAAATTATATGGTATAAAATGCATAATTTGGGCTGTAAACAGTAAGAAAGTAATGTTCTATTATAGTTAGAAAAGACTAATTTTAACTGAATAAACTAAATTTTAACTATTTTAAACCGACAATTTAAAAAAAAATTGTTAGTTATTTTATATTATGAAGTCAGCATAAATACACTGTTAAATAAATTTTATCTTATTATTTAACGAGCATGTTGTTAGATCCGATTGCGAAATATCGCTTTCCGATTTATATCAGCAGCGTATATTGTAATCAAGGAAGGTGTACATTAACCAACTGCGATTATCATTCTGTTTGAAATTTTAATTAACGTTTCAATGAAAATATCTTATCAGTGACGTAAGAAAAATTGTCAGCAAACATGGAAGGAGCAATTTGGTGAGAATTATTGAAACTGACGTTCTTGTTGTTGCGTTTATTTAGAATATGCAACTGTGCAGGCTTGTCAATTGTTATTTGCGGCATTTTGGTTCCTTTTAAATTGATTAGAACAAACAATAGCCTAATTTTTTTTATTTTAGTTGAGCTATTTCATAATGTTTTAAAACTGACTTAAGTCATTAAACACTCCGTTGACATTTATTTGTTTTAATGTTAACGTAAATTATTTTCATGGCTTTCCATACAGTCGTTTTGGTTAGACACGGTGAAAGTGAATGGACCAAAAAGAATCTGTTTTGTGGATGGTATAATGCGCCTCTTACAGATAAAGGTAAAGTAGTTTTTTATTGTTGAAAATAATTATCTATGTTAATTTTTAATTACAAATTCGTGAATTTACTACTTATTTAAACTTTTAGTTAAGAAAAAAATAAAAATAAAATGCTTTAGTTGAGTATATCAGATTTTATGTTTAACATTATCTATAAGTATGATGAATTGGTTTTTTATTCTAATTATTCATTTATGTTGATGAATTTAGAATGCATCATACAGTGTGAATTGTATATGATTGTGAAAAAGAATTGTAATTGTTGATCATATGATTGAAAGGTCTAATCATTTTTAAAACAACTAACCATATAATATTAATCATTAAAAGCAAATAATTAAAGTATATAGATGCCAATATAATGCCATAACTTTTGACAGCAGTAAACTATACTTTGAAGTATTTTACCTTCATTTATTTTATTACTATTATCGATGCCAGTAGTTTTGAGATGTTTTGTACCTGTCAAATGTCATGATTGTTCATTTGTTATTTTTATCAATTACTTGGTTATTAAATTTTATATTATTTAATTCAAGTCTATTAGATTTGTTTCTATTTTGTTTGGTGTAAAACTAATATGATGTAAAAATCTTTTTGTATATACCCTGATTCCAATCTGGTTGATTATATTTATAAATGTATATTTTTTCTTATATTTTATGGTCTTACTTAATTTGTTAGTGGTATATGGAGTTCAAAAGTTATTAATATACACAACTCTGAATGGTATACTCTGCTGTTAATATATATTTATTTTTTTTTATGAAGATCTAATGGTGTATATAAATATCTTCATGAAAAAAATGATCATACAAAAATTATTAGATTCCTACAATTGTTCTCAACCAGAAAAAGACATATCAAACATTAAATCTGAGCTTCAATGGTAGCAGGTAGTAAATCTAAGTTGCATTTAGTGTTTAACTGATTTTTCAACTTTTGCCAAATATGATGCATAATATCAGCTCCAATGTTGACAAAAAATGCTGGGGCGACTCACACTATCAAAACTTGAAGTGTGATTGCCAGCAGTTGCTATGCACCTGTAACTAAATGTCATTAATGAAGATCTTTTTACTATACAGTACTTGTATGTTTTAAATCACTGTAGAAAAAATGTATACCAGATGAGCATATTTATAATTTAATGAAAATTTTATAGCTAGCAAAATAATAAAAAAAAAAATGAGTAGGTGCCCATGAGTAGGTTTAGCACCTGTACCTTATTGATGATAATGGTAAAAAAATTCTCTTTTTTTTAGGGGTTTTAGATGCCATTGGTGCAGGGCAAGTATTAAAAGAAGCAAAGATTAAATTTGATGTTGCATTCACATCACAGTTAATAAGAGCAAATAAAACATTAGAATTGATACTTAAAGAAATTGATCAACCAGATCTTCCCACAGTAAAATCCTGGAAATTAAATGAACGGCATTATGGAGCACTTACTGGAATGAATAAAGAAGAAGCTGTTGAAAAATATGGATCTAAACAGGTGCTTATGATGTATAAAAATTATAAATATTATTTTATAATGCATCATATACCTATTTTACTGAAAGTACTGGTTTCTGAACTTTTGAAGAACTTCAACTGCCCATTTTTTTTGGGGAATGGCTGAAACACAAAAAGTTAAATCTGGTACAAAGTGTAAGCATGTCTATGTAAATTCATAGGACTAGTTTAAAATTAAACTATGGCTAATTTTTTGAAATTAAAAACTTTATTTTAGTTTAGTTTTTACATAAGTAAGAGTCCATTATCTCAATATCAGGTTGGTGGGATGGCTTGAACACTGGGTCATAATAAAATTTATAATTTAATATCAAAACTGAATTTGTGTGAATTTGCTGTATTTTATGTGTAATTGTTTTTCCTTTAATCAAATTAAGTATCTATTGAAAATGAAATGAGACAAAAAGATACATTTAATTTGATATGAATATTTAATTTGTCTTATAAGACGTACAATAATATAAATAATTTTGTTAGCTATCGACTGTATGCATCGATACTGAACTCAATCAAATCTTTAACACAATATATCGGATCTTACCACTTTGTCATTTTGTACACATATAATTTTACTGATAATTTGTAATCCACCCCTTCAATTAAATTATTCAAAATTGTATATTTAAAGTTTTTGTCAAGTGTTGTATCAATCAGTTAAAAATTAACAAATCTTTCACCTGTAATAAAAATATCTTTTCATTGTTTACACACTTCATGTACAGTGATAATTTTAGATTTATTAACACCTTTATTTTTCATTACAGAATTAAATTTAGTATTCCAGTCTCTCTGTGATTCCTAAGTCCATAGTTGACATTTAGTTAATTTGCAGATTTTACTACTAGTAATTTCAGTCCTTTTAAACATACATTTAGCTTTGATCACGTCTTTATTTACTTTCTGATTTTACTTCAGCCCCTATATTTAAAATATTTAATTCAGCCTTTATAGCTTTAGACCATTTATTCCCATCACTATGTTTCATTGCTTCTGCATAGGTTGTTGGTCCATTTTCTGCTTGCTTGATAATTTTTTCAACCAAACTGACTGTCTTTTTTCTTTTTCCAAGATTTTGATTTTCTTCTTGTATTTCTTGTTTGTTTTCTTTTGGGTTCTCTTGTTCCTCACTTACTCATTCTCTTCATATAGAATTTCACTGATCATTTCTGGCATTTCAATTATATTTTAGAATTCTTTTCCTTCAGTTTTGTTTTTTTTAATTGGTTATCTTTTTTCTTGAATTGAATGAAAACCTATGCTGTTTGCCCTTTATACAAGTAATAGATCCATCTTGTTTATTAAATGTTGGTAAGTTTATGTTAATCTTTTTCAAAATTTTTTCTACCTGTTTAAAGTTTTGATGTCATAAATGCTCATCATATTGCCAAGCTTTGTTCAAAATTTGATTCTGTGTAGTATTAGCTATCAAAGATTTAAATCCATGATAAAAATTTTACTTTGATGTTTGACAATAGCACTAACCTTAAATTATGTAAATTTACTAAATTTCCAATTGTTTTAATCCAAAATCTTATTGTATCCCATACTCAAAGCACAATTCACAGAAAATAAATTTATCCTAAATGTGGTACCTACAGAAAATTATTTAATAATGTTGAAACCCATTTATGACTGTTGTAACTAAATTTATTTTTCCAATATTCACAACTTACCTTTTTGATCCATCTGCTATTATTATATTTTTCGGTATTTCAATTTGTGTTTAATCCTATAATAGTTCTTGTGTATTATACATGTGCTTGCTTGCACCACTATCCACAATCCAATTATTCTTCAGAAAAGTCACCAAACATCCCAGTTACAAAAAATTCATTACTTGTATTTTTCTTTTCTTAATCTAAAACAATACTCATATTCCTTGTTTTTTTTTTGCAATTAAAACACCTCCTTTTACGTACTATATTCTTGACAAAGCAACTGCTTGTTCTGTCTTGATTGTTATTTAAACGCTCCTCTTCAATAAACAATTTTAATAACAAATCATTAAGCTTGTGATTTTCGACTGGAACTGATTCCCATGCGGATATAAAAGTTTAAAATTATCAGACAACAACATCAGAATGTTGATTATAATCATCTAATGTGACACTGTTTCACCACATTTCTACAACTTGATTAATAATTTCTTTAACTTTACTGAGCATTGTAGCTAGGTACATCTTTACCCTTAACTGGGCAAAAGGATTTTTACCTCAAAAAACAAAAATCTTCACCTTAGTATTTATAATTCAGAAATCTCTTGTAAGTGAATACAGAGTTGATTTTTGCTCAAAAATATTGTTCAATTTTGGCCACATATCAGATAAAGTTTCACAGTTTAGTAAATGTGTCATAAATTTTTCTGATATTCTCAAAACAGTCTGACTTTGTGCCTGTACATCTTTCTTTAACAATATGACATTTTCTTGTTCTGGTTTTGGTGTTGATTCATCAACGATATTGAATACATCCATGCCTTTCAATATTGCTTTTTTTGAAAGTTTATGTAGTTATTTGAAAATTACTAGCACGTTCCAATTTAATAATGTTAATCATTGGATCTTACAACAAAATGTTACAAGGAATGAGTGAACTATTAATACTTGAATTCAGTCTTGGATATTAAGACAATCCAAATTAAACTTTATAACAATATAGCTTAACCTCAAACTGACACAATTTTCTTTGTTTAATATTATACAAAATCTTTTTATTTTATGTGATGTTCTAAAACCATAACAAATTTAAAATGAAATAAGATGTATGCATATATTTAATGTGATGTGAATATTTAATTATAATTAAAAATTTAATTAAATGTTAATAATTTTATTGTCAACTTTTATCATAGTATCCTTCAAACAAATAAAGAATCCAGTCATGTTAAAATACAGGTGCATCACAGTTTTAATTTTTGTAGTAATTTGCTATTTTCTTCTTTTATTAAATTAATCATGTAATTTATTTCATCACTATAACTTTATTTTATTAACAAACTGAAGATTTGCTGACGTGAAGTCCAGGTATCAGCAATGCTTAGAAATATTGAAGTTTTAATGTAAGGATATAGTTCTAAGTTGCACATGAGTGTTAGTATTGCAGCTTTATTTTTAAACAATATGAGGTCAGCATGATTTCAAAACGGAAACCTTTATGCAAGTCTAAATATATGTATTCTAACATAATTTATTTTAAGCTTTATAGGTTAACTTTACCTAATTTGTTTAAATTAAATAATATAAAAATAAAAAAAACAGAATAGCCGTGTTTATTTAAAGATAGAAATCCACTTTTATTGTACGTTAGGTCCATGATACCTATATTTAACTTCAAGCTATTCTAAGCAGTTCTATCCTGACAAAAAACTCACAAAAATATTCAAGCTACCACTGCATGGTGTAAAGATTAGAACGTGATGTGCTATGTCAGGGTCAAAAATCATTTGACCCATTTTCTTCAGAGACAGTGAATTCAGCATGTTACATTGCTGACATCTTCCAGCCCTTCTTTGAGCAAGAGATTCCAAACAAACAATTTTTGCATATTACCAGCAGGACAACATAACAGCATACACTTCTTTGAAGCGGTGCAATTAGTTTTCTCACCAGACAGGACTGTCTTAAAGGATCTGTGGTCTCCATGGTCACCTGATCTATCCAGTTGTGATTTTTATTTGTGGAGTAACTTGAAGGGCAAGGTTTACAAGAACAATTCATGAACTCCCAGTGCACTGCAACAGAATATATGCAATTCCAACATCCAATGGGACAAGTTGCATTAAGTTACACTGGGTGATTCATCTGATCAAACCTGTGTTTGGATCATAGCAGTCAACATTTCCAACAGTGCTTGTAGAGAAAGAGGAATCACATAGATATCTTTACAGTTTATGTGTTCTTAGCTTGCTTTGGGTCCAGTTTATCTTGGATGTTACTCCATACATATACTCGTATATATGTCATGTGCATGACAGTGCATACCTCTTACCTACGGGATTGTGTTCTCTCATCCATCAGTTTAAAACTGCACCTTGATTTAAGTGACACTTTGTAACATATAATAGTCTGCTTCCATTTACTTTTAATCTCTGAGTATGGATTTAGAAAACCAATAAAGCATGTCGTTGTACACAGAGAATGTATATTGCTTGATGATGAGATGATTATATCTTAAATTGATATCTGTTGCAAATAAATTTAAAGCTGAAAATTTCAAGAAAGTTACTTCTCTAACATTATACAGTTTGTCAGATGTCCAACAGCAAAGCTGAGAAAAATATTTTGCAGTATGGTTTTCTAAAATTCCAATAATGAATGATAAGGGTTACATCAACAGTCACAGATATGAATATGAATTTAAGCTTACAATATCAAGACGTCACATTCCTTGTGAGCATATCTCTGCTGTCCTCGCCCCTTCAGGGTGCATTTGCTCATAAAATAATTCCCCAACAAAAAGTTAAGACAGTTATCTACTAAAAAACCATTACACTAAACAGCTACATGCACACGCCTTCTTTATACATCTTTGATGTAAATAAAGTCAAACTTAACTTCTTCTTGATATTAAACTATATCCTCATGACCGAAAACAGTTTCTCCCTGTATGATTCTTTCATACCTACCTACTACAAAAAATCAACCCCAAAAACTCTATAAGAAGTTAAAATGTAGAAGGGTGCTTGAAGTAAAATGTTTCTATATAAAAGAAAAAGAAAATGGTGAGAAAAATGTAAAAATATTAATATTTTTCAAGCAATAGACAATAAAAAAAAAAAAAAAAAAAAATGTTTTTTTCACATATTTAACAGCCCAAATAGTTTTCTTATATAAGTGACAGGAATAGTTGATGTTAATTTAAATGTAAGATCATTAGTTATAATATTTTTTGAATGAATATGAAGAAAAGGATTTAATTTTTAATTTGTGAATAAATGAGTTTGACATTTTAAAGTTAATAAAATATTTACATGTTTTGGAAATAATGAAGCAACAACTAATCAAAAAAACTTTGTTCACTACATATGTATGTTTAACTACCTTATACTTATAATCTAATAATGCTGCATCCATTTCAATAATGCATTTCATAATAATTGTTGTATCTATTAAAAAGCACCCGCTTTTTTTCTTTAATATTGATATCTTATAACTTATGGTTTACACTCTACAGAAAATTGTAAAACATTTGCTTAATTGTAGAATTGTGTACATATTTTTTGTGATTAGCAAGGGATTATAGTAGAACAAGTTAAAAATAGCTTGCATATTGGTTTTTTTTGAAATTATATTTGTAGAACAGCATTTTTTTAAGGCACAGTTTAAAAAATTCTTGATTGTAACATTCTTACTTGTATGAAGCACCCATTTTGGTATCACAGTCTTAAAAGTTTCAGATTTATAATGTATTTTGCGATGTATTTATCTCTGTATTATATAAAGAGCAAATATTTGTTTCTATGTCAGCAAAAATCTCAAGAACCGCCAAACTAATTGCTATCAAATTTTAACAATAATTTCATTATTCAATCCGGAGTGTCATAGGTTATATTAAGATGAAAAATGATTTATTAAAATGTGTAAATAATAAATAATTGATTAAGATGCGGGATTTTTTATTTGTACTGCTAGATGGTGAACTTTTAAATTTTCATGCTCCTTTTTTGTAATGAGCTGCACCCAAGATATTTTTTAATAGAGGTGGTATTGATATAGAAATTGAAAGCAAGGTTGTAAGTCTTGGAGAAGACTATTCATGAGATTTCGGTTTACCAACACTAATTTGTGATGAACAAGATAATGAAAACCCTCTATGAAACAGTGTTTCAAAATTCTTTTAATATTAGTGAATTTCAAGAGTACATAAGATATTAATCTTGCTAAATTATTACCAGATCAGTACCAAGTGTATGATTCCATCACAAAATATCCATAGTGACAGAAGAAAGGATTTCTTTGGATGCTTCTTTAGGCACTGGGAAACCCTTTTTATTAATCTACTTATATATGTTTGGTCAACAGTTAGCTTCATTAGGTTTCACTGTGATGCTCCTTGCTAGTGATAGGACTGGCCATTCAACTTTTAAATCGCCATTAAATCTATCATGTGGAGAAAAGTCAATTTGCTCTATATTTAAAAATTATCCTCTAGGTAAAATTTTTCCTAAATTAAATCACACATTCATAAAAAAAAAAAAAAAACATGAAAATCTCATACAAAAATAGAGTTAAAACAAATGGCATAACACCACAATTAAAATCGCTTTTACTGTGAGTCTATTATTATTTCCAACAACAAAGAGCAATTGAAATTTAATCCAAACATTGCTCCATCATATGCCACAAAAACACAAATAATCACAACACTAGTCTTGGGTAAAGTTTTTTTTTAACTTTTACCCAAGTGTTCTATAGTATATCTAAAAATTGTTTATATTTTTCAAACATGATGTGATGAATGTCAAAATTCAGATTTTTTTTAATACCTTGTTAATGTGTATTTTAACAAAATTTGTCAAAGTCTTGCGCAAAATGTAAATTTTTAAAGCTGTATTGTTTTTCAACATGGAATTTTCATTCAATGTTAGAACAGATAACAACTAGATTTTATAACCCAGTCTTCAATTATAAATATCAAATCTATTTATTTATTTTAGGCCTCAACACATTATGTGAATATTGCCATCAATATTCATGCAGTTATTTATGTTGTAGGTTATTTAAAAAGGAGTCCACCCTGAAAACAACATCCCTATATACTAAATCATTTTAGAATTAGTTAATGAATAAAAATATTACAAAGTTTTTAACTATGAAACATATATTAAGTGAAATTATTTTTACATATCTTATCAGTTAATGACTTTTGAATTAAAGTTAAATTATATTACAAACCTTTGCCAGAAATCATGTTGGAAATAATCTTATCATACTGTATGTAGTAAAAACAGGATCTATGGAATTATATTATACATTTTTAGTATTATTATTTCAGATAAATAATTTGAAAAACTTATAAAACATTTAACATTTTTAAATTAACTTTTTACTAGTTTTCTACATTAGAGAATAAAAAAAGAAAATGTGGATGTTACACACATACATATTATAAATAAAATCCAAATTAAATTTTTTTCACTTGTTGCAGTTTCCTTTTTTTTTTTTCTTTTTTCACTTGAGTTCTTATGGAAATATCTTTGTTTTTTTAGAATGTATTTATTTTGTAACAAATTAATTAGAAGCATATTTAAAATTTTAGAGATAACTACCGTAGTCACTGGAGTAAAATGAATTATTTGAAATAATGTATGTATATATATATATATATATATATTATTTAAAGATTATATATGTGTGTGTATATAACACACATACTTTATGGATATTTTCAAATATGTGCTGAATTTGAATCTAGTTTTGCAGATATATAATATATGCATTTTAACAAAGGAAAAAAGATTGTCTGGATTATGGATTGATTTAACCAACTGTTGTTGCAGAAGAGTTTTCATCAGTTTACAAACAAATAAAATTGTATTTAAAAATCCAGAAAGTTTTCTCAAAAATTGAAATAAACAATTATGGCAACTATCATTTACATTATTTAAATTGTAAAATCCTCAGTGGATTTATGTAAGGGTCTGTTTTATATAAACAGATATTCATTTGTAAAAAGGGAAGAAAACCATTAATGTTTTTGGTGTACATAATGTGGCTTCAAAGAAGCCGTTATATAGAATGTAATCAAACATTTTGAAGCATGGCAAAACTCGTGAGAGCTCAAACTGAAGAAAACATTAATGTTGTGAGGCAGAGTTTGGCTAAAAATTCAGACGCCTTCAGTAAGGCATGCTCAAGAAATTGGTGTTTTTGCAACCTCTGCATGGAAAATTTTACAGAAAAATTTACAATTCTTTCTATATAAATTTAACCTTCATAACAGCTTCAAGATAATAACCATGCATGTCATTATGAATTGAGTAAAAGGTACTTTATCATGATCATGAATTTTTGAAATATTTAATTATGAATGACAAAACTCGCCTCATGATTTATCGATTTGGTAATAAAGCACAAAAAGCTGACTTTTGGGGGTCTGAAGAACCTGAGATTAATCTATGATAAACCTCTACACTCTCAAAGTAATAGGGTAATGTGCCATTGACTAGTGGTGACACTGGACCATTTTTTCAAAGCTGCTAGTACCATGATTGTTACTCGACCCAGTTTCATGTGATGGTGCAAGCCTTTTTTTCTTGAAGTGGAGTAAGGTCTACAATCACATATAGTTCCAACAGGATAGCACCACATGCCATATTAGTTGTGCAACAGTTGACATTCTGAAGGATGCATTTCCCAGTCAAATAATTTTCAAATCAGATGACCTGCTTAGTTGGCTTTGAATATAGGATAAGCCATGCTAATTTGAAAATTAGCATAGCATTTGAAAATTAAAACATCTTTTCTTCATGGGTTACTTGAAGGAGAGAGTTAATATTACAAGTGCACAACTTAAGAATAACATTTTCATAAAATTGAGCAAATAATCTCAGAAATATGGTTATTATAATAGATTAAAAAATGTATCAAAAGTGTCAGGATATGTGCTGTCAGATATGGTCATTAGATCAATACATTTTTGTATTAATTGTCCCTGCTTGAATAAGTGATCAGTGTAAAAAAATTATTTCTGCTTTAGTTTATTCAAATTTTATTCAGAAAGAAAATGGTGCTGTTGCATAAACATCCTATGGTTGCATGAAATTTGTATTTCGTTCTTTAAATGCCCTTTAGAAAATGTAAGACTTTGCCATTGGTGATGGGAAATTGAATATCTCTGAAAGCATATAATGATATATAGGTATCCCATGAAATTGAGAAAATTTCAGAACATGTTTTGCGGATAAAAATAATTTCATATAAACATAGGTCTGGAAAAGCTTTGTTTTTCGAGTTAGGGTTAGCGTAAGATTTTGCTAACCATTTTTGGGATTTCAGCTCTTCTAATAAAAAGAAATTTTTTGTAATTTTTGAAAATTCTGTAATTTTTGGGACTCAATTTAAGGGGTAAGGTTAGAGGTTTCTTATCTAATTTGAGCTGGAAATAGGATAAAACAGGTCCCAGAACTGTAACTCCAGTAGTTTTTAAAAATATCTGATGTAAAACACAGAATTTGGTATTGAAAAAAAAAAAAATTTTCATGTATGTAAATAGCTTTGTTATATGACTAATAAATGTGGAAGATTTAGTAACACACACACGCAGAGAATTTAATTAATTTATTGTTGGAAAAAATCCAGATTTGATTGGAGAAAATGTATTTTCAAGGACGTATTATACCCCATAACTCGGTATGAAGTAATAAGTTGATTAACAGTATAATGGTAATTGTCGGATTTTTGTTTGCTGAGGAAAGTTTTGCAAATGTCTTTAAATGAAGCCCAAGCTGCACTTTCTACATTATTTAACATTGAGTTAAATACATCATCTTTGACCAACTCTTTAATTCAGGAACAACAAATATTCTTTCTTTAATTTTTCCTTCACTTCCTTTTTTTAATTTCTGCCTGATATAAAAAAAATCCAGGACAACCCTTCTTAATTGTTTTTACAAAAATTTTTCATTAGACCTAGCTTGGTATGGAGAGGGGGTAAAAATATTTTTTTGGGTTCAATTACAGGCTTATGAATAATATTTTTCCCATTTGCAATTAAGTTGCCTCGTTTCTTCTACTTTTTGGTAATATAATGTTTATCCCTAGCTCGGCTGTCCCATTCTCAAAGAAAACACGTACTTGGTATAGCTAATTGCATGCCTAACAAAATGGCTATAACTTTCAAATCACCACATTTGTTTCAGATATGTTTTTATAATTTATTTTTTCAAGAACGTCTGTCATCACATCATATATCATCTCTTTCAAATTAACACCATAAGCAATTTGTATCAAAGGATATTTGTTACTGTTGTGTAACCACTTTTAAACTATACTTGGAGGAATCTATGAAAAGGCGCCAGTCCTCAGGTTTATGAACTTAATTTAAGTGCAACATAAGCTCATCAATATTTGTGCAATAAACCGAATTATTTTCATCAATAAAGTATTGAGAAAGTTCTTTTTGTTGGCTTCAAAAACCCGATATTTTTGTATTTTATTGAAGTAAATTCCAGCCTTGCAGTCTTGATGCTAACAGTTCAGCTTGATTTTTTGATAAATTTAAATCTCTAACAAAGTCATTTAATTCACCTTGTGATATAAGATGTGGCTTATTGGAAGATAATTTGAAATCAAAATCATTGTTGTCTTCTTCAGTACTGCCTGATTCTTCATCGCTGCTTTCGAAATATACATTCACAGGTGGCTCAGAAACTGTTATAATTTCACAGTGAGATACAGGCTGATTGCAATGATATTTTACTTTACATTATGTTTGTGTTTTTTTTTTTTTTAGAAATTCCAGATTCGCTCGTTAAACAAAAGTAACAAACGGTTACATGATCCTTTTATTCACGTCGAACCACAGGTCACCAAATGGCAAAGCCTTCAGTGTAACTTTCAGCCATCCTCTTAAATATACAGAACAGTTAGTGCATACTATGAGGATTATTTGGAAAGTAAAGAATGTTTTGATCTGACCAGCCGCGCAGTTCCCCCACCATCCCTTTGCCTAGTCATTGACCTTCCACTCACCATGGGCCAGTCTGGCGCTAACAGTGAGCCGAAATAGTTGCGTTTTGATTATTTTTACGTCTAAAATGTGTGACAAAATTAACGATCTCGCCAAGTGTAAGGTTCGTAGTGTTATACTTTTTTTTGAAAGCGAAAGGAGTACGATCTATCGAAATTTACAGACAAAAAGGGAGGTTTAGGGTAATGTGATGAATGAATTTTCAGTTCGAAAATGGTGTATTATGTTTAATACCGAACGGACGGATGTTCACGATGAAGAGCGCTGGGGCCGACCTTTACCTGTTACTGAAGAACTCAAATCAAGGATTGAGGAAAAAATTCAACAGGACAGACGTTTCACGATAGATGGACTAAATTCATTCTTTCCTGAAATTTCACGGACTGGTTTTTATGAAATTTTTAATGATGATTTGCGTTACAAAAAAATGTGTGTAAGGTTCCCTCGAATTTTGACGGAAGAACACAAAAGAAACAAATAGGAGTCGTACTAACTTTTCTCGGTCGGTACGACAAAGGTGGCGATGAGTTTTTGAACCGCATTGTTACTGGTGATGAAACTTGGATTTCGCATATAACTTCAGAAACAAAATATCAGTCAGTGGAGTGGCATCATTCTCGTTCTCCATCAAAACCGAAAAAAGCAAAATAAATTTTGAGCTCTAGGAAAGTTATGGCTACAGTGTTCTAGGATCGAAAGTGTGTTCTACTCATCGATTACATGACTAGAGAGGAGATCATAAATGCAGCGGACTACTAACGCTTCACCGATTCTGCCGCGCCATTCAAAAGAAACGGCGCGGATTGTTGTCTAGCGGCGTTTTACTTCTGCTGCACGATAACGAACGACAACATTCTGATGTGTTGATGAAGAACTTGCTGCAACAGTTTCGATGGGAGCTTTTTGATTATTTGCCCTATAACCCAGACTTGGCCCCGAGTGATTTCCATCCGTTTCCCAAACTGAAGGACTTTTTGGGCGGGAACCGCTATAGAAGTGATGACGAACTGAAGACGTTAGCGAGTAATTAAACAACTTGGTGGCAACCGAGTATGCTAAAGGCATAGTAAAATTGGTGAAACAGTATGACAAGTGTTTAAATTTGAACAGCGATTATATAGAAAGTAGTTTAAGTATTGGGTATGTTGTAAAAAACATTTTGTTTGGCTATAAAAAAAAAAATATTCTTTACTTTCCGAATGACCCTCATATATGAGGAGCCCACATCTTATTCTGATCACCAATTTTGCACTGAAAGTACAACTGATAAGCTTTTTTATTTAAACATTTTTTTTTTTTTTAATTTGATTTTACGGTAAACCCACCATATATGTAACAAAAGGCATCTACATCATTTACACAATTTTGAGGCATTCTGACACTGCACTGTTAACAGACTTAAGACCGCAGTAAGACTGAACAAAATTAATTCACTCCTAAATCCAGTGCTTAAAAAAAACAACACAGCTGAGTTTTTAGCTACATGTTTTGACCTGCATAGACATGATTAATCTTGTCCTTGAAGGGTCACTCTTCAGTATTATTAGGGTCATTCAGTATTATGACATCACTATATATGATGTCATAATATGTGTGACTATAATATGATTTAATTATTTGTGTAATATTGTTTATTATATCTTACAAATTATGTTAACAAAGTTAATAAAAAATGAGCTAGCAAAATTCAATATAGAAGCTTAAAATGTTAACTATATATTGAAAAATGAAAGATTCTGAGTTCATATTCGTTTTCAGCATCTAAAAACCGATTAAAATCATGTATTGTATGTTAGGAAAC
>JAAAKQ030511888.1:0-15097 GCA_010016005.3 Zanna intricata
ACATCCATAACTCGTAAAAGAAGTAATAACTTCTGTCGGCCAGTCCCGCGACTGCCACATGTTTTTTTTTTTTTTTGAATATACAGTGGTCTCTGTTAACATAAATAACAACATAAAAACTTGTTAGTTAAATTATAATTTTAAATGTGGAGATAACAGTGTTGAAAGTTCTTGAAAAATAAATTGAAAAGTCATTCTAAACTTTTCAGTGAAGTCCAACAGAAATGTTTAATCATTAAAAAAATAATTTGATAGACGATTTGAAATCCTTCCAACAATGGAAACATCACTGGGATAAGTGTGTTACATCAGAAGAATTATTGTGTAATAATGTTACACAATATTAACATTTGTAGTAATATTAATAACAGAGAGAAGGACATGCATTGATATTAAGGATAATTTGCGTAATTCCTAAGTAATTGATCTAATTGAATTTTTGTTGAAAATTGTTTTGAAATTTATGGTGTATCACTAATGTTAGCTTAAGCTTATGTGTTGTATATGCAGAGAACTATTGAATTATATAAACATTTTTTTAGATGATTTGATTTGTTTGAATGTATATTTACGTTTACAAATATGAAAATTCTATTTTGAAGTATTCTATTATGAATATGGTGAAGATATATAATTTTTAATTTTGCTAAAGTAACTAAGAAAATAGATCAGCTGTTAAATTTATTTAATGTGTATAATTTATCTATATTCCTATTAGGGTAGCAGAAGCTAAATCATTAACCATTCTTTATAATATAGCATTAAAATTAAATGATCTGGATAATTATAACCCACAGACTTGATCTAGTGGTGAACTTGTCATTGCAAATCAGCTGATTTTGAAGTCAAGAGTTGTAAGGTTCAAATCTTAGAAAAGGGAATTACTTTTTTAGAGATTTGAATAACAGATCGTGGATACCACTGTTCTTTGGTGGTTGGGTTTCAATTAATCACACATCTCAGGAACAGTCAACATGAAACTGTACAAGACTACACTTCATTTACATTCATACACATCATCCTCATTCATCCTCTGAAGTAATACCTTACAGTGGTTCCGAAGGCTAAACAGATAAAGAAAGAGGGTAAAAAGAGGATAATAAGCTAGTAAGGATTAGTTTCCGTAACCGTGATGAATGATTATTTAGTATCATAATTTTTCTGGCCTAGAACAATCATTTATGAGTCTGAAACTTATGAATATGAAAAATTCAGTTACTGAAAATTTTTCTTTTTAAGTAGAGTAAGGTTGATATTTATGGGTAAAGAAATATAGATATTGCTCTTTAAAAATTAAAAAAAAAAAAAAATGTTTTAAATTTTTTTGATACATTCAAATATTACATGAATATTGCATGTACAAAAAAATACAAAAAAAAAACAAAAAAATTAAAACTGATAAATGATGATTTTCTTATTAGATTAGGAGGCTTAAAATTTTGACTACCTTTAGTATTTGCTAAAACTGATAATCTGTTAAAAATAAATTTATGAGTTGTTGCAATTAGTATTGTAGAAAATGCAGGAGCTATTTGCTTAATAATGGAAGAAGGTAATTTCTGAAAAAAATTTCATCTGACAAAACTATTTGTAAAACTACTTGGCAGATTTTTAATTCTGTGGTAGGTAGATTAATACTGAATAATGGAAATTTGAAGATCACTGTTGACAATGTAGTAGTGCTTATTATAGCAATGCCTAAGGACTTTGCAACGTACTTACTTTAATATCTATTTTGTAAAAGATATAAAGGAAATATATAATGAGTACAGTTGTACTAATATAGGGAAATCTATTTTTTATGAATGTAGTTACAGAAGACAAATTGGGTAGACTTATTGACAAACTAACAAAACATTTATAGATTTTCATGAAATGTTTGTTACATGGCTAAATGTTTAAAAACACCAAAAACATAATAATTAATATTTTCTTAATTAAAGATTCTGTTTCATTTTTATAATTTAAAATTGGTTTGTTGTTAGTTCTGTTATGTTTCATTTAAATTCTAACTTTAAATGTAGTGGTTATTCTGACCTGACAATGGGTTTCCTCCAAGATTCCAGGAAATACCTATTACATCTTAACATATTCATTTCTTTCTAACGTATTAACTGTTTTATATATTGTCATTTATCCTTTCAGGTACTTATTGACTTAAAGTAAACTTATTACAAATTTTATGTTCATTTAAATAAAGACAAATACTGTCAGGATGTTTTTTATATTCCCGAAAACCTGTATTTTTAAATACATATTAAAATATTTTACGTATGTATTTTACATACATATTTTTAAAATATAATATTATTTAAATTAATTGGTAACAGATCTACATATTGTGTTTCAATTGATTTGTTCAAATGTGGTTCAAATGATTTTGTTGCCTCTATAATTGAAAAACTTACATTTTTTTGTCATGGAAGATGTTTATGAGCACACACCTAAAAATCACACACAACTCACAACAAAATCCTCTTAAAAAATAAAAGATTCAAACACCTTATTTAAATTATGAGAAGAATCATTAGAAATTCAAATCAAATCATTTGAACAAATCTTTTTTTGTATCAAATCATTTGATACAAATTGTATTAGTGATTTTACTTTATACGTATTAAATTAAGTTTTGAAGTTATAGAGTGAGCATCCAAATATATTCATGCGTATAGAATGAGAATAAAGTTGATTGAGACAAAGGGATAGGTATACGACAGGAATGTGTCTATTGACATGAAAATCCAACAAAGGCTGCTGTACTAACCTCTCATTTAGATATCCCAGTTGTCAGCTAGTAATTATATTGTACACAAATTTTGTTTCTGCATATTTTTCTTATTTGTTACATAATTTCTAATTTTATAAAAATTTGGAATTTTTGAATTCTAAAAAACAAGTTGAAAAGAGAAATAAGGATATGTGAAAATAAATGTATTCATATTATATGCATGTACTGCAATATGTTCAAGCAGGTTAAAAGAAATGAATTCACAACTGTTCAATTTTTTTTAAAGGGTTTTCATAGCTTCTCTTATTTACATTTACATTTTCTATGCCCTTTCACGTTTTTTGTTTCTTTCTTCTTATGTTGGAATTTTTTCATGAAATAAAAATTTATTTTAACCAATCTTACCTAAAAAAAAACCCCAAAAAAAAACAATATTTTTCATTATTGCTCCTTGTCCTGATTTTTTTTTACCAAAAGATATTTTATCTATTTAATTAAGGATTTGTATTGAACAAATGTGATTGCTTGAGCTCTTGTTTACATTCTTTTGGAGGCCATTTCTTCTGTACCTTAGAGAGCTACCATCCAGTCCTCATTTTGAGTAGCTATCCTAATTTATGTGTTTAAGATAGCCATTTTTTATTTTAATATATGTTATATACCTTGTTATATTGTCATGTAACTCTAAGTATCTTAATTTGTGCTTCCGTACACCTTCAATAAAGATACACTATTATTACTTTTAAAATTCATTTTAATTGTTAATAATGTCTACTATATGTGGTTGTATCCATGCTTTAGATTTCCAAATTAGTATTTAAAACGGTATCGATTTAATTAAAATGTTATGGATTTTTCCCTGTATTCAACGAAGTGCTACCTTAACTTAGAGGTTTTAAGAATTTTTTTTAAAATTTATATCATTCTGTACATTTAATGTAGGTATTCTTTACTTTGATTTTCAGATTGTAAATGTTTGATTTAATTATGAAATAAAAAACAAAATTATCTGATTTCAGATGCTAAATATCTGTTATGTTGTGTTCGTGATGACACTTTACGACTTATTGACCTGCGTATGAATCAAATAATTTCAACCTTTAAGTAAGTGTGGTTATTCATTTTATTAATGATAATTCATATAAACAATATTTTAGATATTGATGTAAGTTATCTGTGTACCGTTTATTTAAGATAATAGTATTTGTCATTAAAAAAAATTATATTTCAAGCTATTATGATATGAATTTTAGGTTATCAAGCTATTATGACTTACTCAAAAAAAAAAAAATATCCTGTTATATTTTACGTTTTTTTTTCATTATTCTTGAAAGAGTCAATTAATTTGAAAAAATAAGTACTAGTAAAATAGTAAGTTTAAACTGTCATCATTTTGAAAATAGGAATTATAAATAAAAAATATATTATACCAATTGAAACTTTGTTTAATCTATTTTAAACAGAACAGACTTTCTGCTTGTTTTTATCTGTTTCTTTCTGTTACCTGGATGTTTGTTTTTAGATTCTGTTAATCAAAATGAACACAATATATTTACGAAAAATGGTAATTTCTTCTTTGTATTGATTTTGAATGCCATTTTACTTACTCTTTTTGTTATTTTTTATTCACTTTATCTTTTTAAAAGAAAAATTTATCTCTCATCATTGGGTAGAGGAATCATTTTTGGTTCACCTCTTAAACCAACTTTTTCTAATAAAAAATTACATTGTAAACACATTCATAAATATCAAGATGGTGTTAACATAATTTAACGCCAAAAAATATTATGCGGCGCATATTTTAGCGCCGTTTATAATTTTTTTTTCATCTTTTATTTTTTGGTAATCCTATCGGGTTTAATTTATTAAAATATATTTTATTAATTAAAATTTATTTTATTAACTAAAATTCTAACCGACATCTAATTTAAAAACTACATCTTATTTCTAAAAATTTATCAACAGGTGATTGAGTTATAGAAGAGAATTAATGAGTTAAATTAATTTGAATGTGCTTGAATTTTTTTCATACTTTCAATGCAGCGGGAAAGACCCACCTTTTTTTTACTAATGAATTAATTCGCCACAGAAGCTTACAAAGAAGCTTTGTGTGGAAATATGAAAATGGAAATTTTGTAGTGTATTAAAAATGCCATTTCTGACTGAGATTTGAGCCCAAGACCTCTAAATGAAATGGTGAGATGCTACCACACCATAATGGAAATCAGTAACACTCAAGGCCTGTTTCTGTGAGAGATAAAATTGTTTCATAGACAGTTGGAGGAGTGGTGGTTATTATATTCATTCAAGGCATCAGTAGTTGTAGCTGCTACAAGGATACCACTAGATATCCTTATTCTGCACTCACCATAAAAATCTCTGTCCCTTTCAAATTTTTACATCTGCAATCTATATCTCTCGCTGAAGTCTGAGTTCGATAAACTAGATACACAAATTTTCCTTATCCAAATTCCATCTCTGTCATGTCATTAATAGTAGGAGACTTTAATGCTCACCACATTTCAAGGCGTTCAACAATCTGGTCCCGTTGAGGAAATATCATAAACAGAGTGAAACAAGACTTGAACTTCTGCCTGCTAAATGATCATACACATTTATGTCGTCATTGACTGGTACTTGTCCAACATCAACCTATCATTATGCTCACAGAGTCTTAATTACTCTGCTTGTGATGACTGTTCTGGTAGTGACCATAAAACAATTATTATTGCTTTTGGTGCTGACCACGTGTTGAACTAAAGACCGTGGAGATGGATTGTTAAAAGAGCAAATTGGAACAGTTACCATAAAGTCTTCCTTTCACAGTATGACAATAGTGCAGATGCCCTAGATCAACTACTTCTTTTACCTCTCTGGTACTCTAGAATGCTATTTAGTATGTTCCACAAATATCAAGAAATCCAAGACATCCTTCCATTCCCTGGTGGAATGATGATTTCCAAAATGTGATTAGAAAACGATGGCAGGCACTATGTAAATTTAACCATAGTCCTACAAATGAAATCTGAATTGGTATCGTAAGGCTAGAGCAGTATGTTGTCATGTATTCCTAGATGCTAAGGAGAAAAGTCATGGAAGAATTACGTAGATATGGTCTTACACACTATACCCACCTCTACTGAGTGGAAGAAGCTTTGTGCAATTTGCAGATCTCAGAAACAGTCTTCTAATTCAGTCCTGAACTTATTCATGAAAGAGAATTTCTAACATCATCTTCTGCAGTCACAACTTACCTGGCAGATTTTTTTCATTTGGTATCTCTGATTTCATCATAACTAACAAATTTCAGGGATATAAGATACAGATGGATATAGTGCCACCAAGTTGATGATTCAGTCAACAAATTAAATGCTCCCTGTACATTGAACAAGTTGTCGCATCCATTAAAAAACACATGTAATAACTTCCCTGAACCTGACAATATTTGTCTCGGTATGCTCTCAAATCTTCCCCATTTGGCATTACATTACCTATTGCATATTTATAATGTGTTGTTCTCCAAGCAAGTATTTATACCAGTCTGGTTGAAGACCATTGTACACCAGTATGTAAACCAACAGTCACAGCTGAGAGACTACTACAGAATACTGTATCTCGTCTCCAAGCTTGGTCAAGATTCACATTCTCACCTGAGAAAACAAAATGGTGTTGTCTTTTTTCCTATGGGACTCTTTTATTCCACAAGTCCTTCTCAATGGAGAGCCAGTTGCTTTCTCTCCTGACATTATATTTTTAGTTTGCTTTTTGATAGTCATTTTATGCTGGTCAAACATATAAAACAGTTAAAAGTGAGATGTTTAAAAATCCTTGATATGCAACAAGTGAGAGAGTCCTTAGCAACAAGTGGGGGAGCCAACCAATCATGTATATTGTGTTTTTTTTTTCTTTAGCTCAGTCCCATTCGGATTACAGTCACATCGCCTACCTTTCAGTGTATAATACTTGGTTAAGATTCTTGATGCTGTATATCACATTTTTCTTCGTCTTACTACAGGTGCCTTTAGATCAAACACTGTTGCAAGCATACTTGTTGATTGCTGTAAGCCATCACTTTTGTATAGATGGGACCAGCTGCTAGTATCTTACTCTTGCCTGTCTTAAAAGGCAACCAAATGAACTGATTTTTAAAGCAGTCCTCACAAACTTTAATTTAAAATGGTATTAAAACCATCCATGTTATTCAGCAACAATGGGTGTCCATACCCGGCATTTACTGTACCTTTTAAATTTTTACACACTTTTTAGTTTCCCAATCTATCTACACATTCATAAATGTATTTATCTTATTTATGACTTAACCATATATAATAAAGAATCAACCATTCCTATCATCTTTCAGCAGATGTTTTACCAATTTCTATCCAAGACAAACACTATCTCAAAGTTTATTTCTTTCCTATTTTCATAGGGTATGTAGTAATTATGTTTAAATGTCTAATTTTGTTTCCTTTTTTTTCGTCATTATCATCATAAGATAATTATGTATTAATAAAAATGAAGTTTGATTATGAGAAAACTATTTATATACACATCCACCAAACTTTACATTGTGATTTCAATGAGCCAGAAGCATATGATCACTTGCACTGAAAAATTTAAGAATCCTGTAAGTCCTCTTGGTTTTTACCAGCAAAAAATTTAAGAATATGAATTGAAAAACTGAAAATTTATATTTTAATTTCTCTTTTTAAAAGGAATTCTGTCTTCAAGCCTCCTATCTCTAAGGGTTTTTAACCCTCCAAAATTTAATTATTATACGATACTGAAATGTTTTTTTTTTTTTCAAATTCTATCTTAAAAAATTTAAATAATATACATAGAAGAAGAGATTCGTGCTTTCTTTCTTCCTAAAGATCTTGTGTCACCAAACCTTTTTTTTTTAATGTGTTCTGTCATAAGAAAAATGTTAAATGTTTCATGGTTTTCAAAAGTTTCATGCTTCCTTGCGCCACAAAGGTCTAACTTTATCAGAATTAATAAAATTGAATTATTGTGATGTTTGAACTAAACTTTTTAAAATTCTTTCAGAAAACATCTGAATACTTCTTCTTTTTGGAAATCTTCAGAAAAAATACATAAAACAAGAAGTTATTATAACTTTCTTGATACCAAAGAGCTCATTCCCCTAGCTTCTCTTAATTAAAAAAATTGAAGCTGATAATGTTTGAACCTTTGTTTTAAAAATGTAAAAATTGTTTTACTGTTTAATCTTGTTTTAAAAATGTAAATCATCATACAAAAAATGGTAGGGGTATTTTTTTTTTCAAATAACAAAAATGAAAATACGAGTATTGCAATAGTAAATTTTTTTTTTACCTTCAGAGAGAAATTTAAAAAAGGTGCTGTAAAAGTTGTTTGGATTCCCTTGCAATCTTAGAATTTTTGGTTACAGGAAAAGATACTTAACCTTATATTTTTTAGTTAAGGAAAAGTTACTTTGGCTTGTAGCCTTCTAAATCCCTTTAGTTTAAGTTTTTCTACATTTAAATCATTATTTTTTAGAATAAGTTCTACCCTTTAAAAAAATAAAACAATTTTGTTACTGACTAGAAGTTTGTTTTCATCTTGTCTTCCAAGGATCTTCCTGATAATTCAAAATTGAAGGCTTAGAATATTCATCCCTTGTTTTTCAAACTGTCATGTTCCATGGGGATTAATTAAGCTTTATAATTTAAGGTATAAAGATTTTGGTTCCTTAAAACTTTATGATATCTTAAAGTTCATAAATCTTACATATCTTAAATCTTTAGCCATAGATATAATTACGTAAGCTTCTATATTATTAAAAAAAAATGTCTGATATTTAAAATTAATTTAAAAAATTAAATTTAAAATTCATTTTTAAATTAACGTATTTTTTCAGTCATGTATAAAACCTTAATGATAATTAAAGGGATTAGAGACCTCTTCTTAATACAAGCCTTCATTTAATTAAAATTAAGATTTATTATTTTCTGCCTTTAATTTAT
This sequence comes from Zanna intricata, assembly GCA_010016005.3. Taxonomy (NCBI): domain Eukaryota; kingdom Metazoa; phylum Arthropoda; class Insecta; order Hemiptera; family Fulgoridae; genus Zanna; species Zanna intricata. Next base: position 8,719 of record JAAAKQ030511888.1, read on the forward strand.
CAACGTAAACAAATTTTGAATTTATTTTTCAAAATTCCAACTTTTTAGAGGAAGCAGAAAACTGAGTCATTTGGATAATGATCAGTCTCAGATTGCTCATACATGTCTAAGCTTCCTTAGCCTGATCTTCTGCCCTTCACTTAAAAATCACTATGCCACACAATTAGCATAAAATTAATATTTGAGAAGATGAACAGTTATTGAAATTTAGATGTATAGAATTATTTTGTGAACTTTTTTCACTAATATGGTATTTTCCATTGCTTAATAGGTAAAAAAAAAAAAAATCTGATATAAAGGCCATCAGAATTCCATTTTGTACTACAGGTTGTTCAAAAAGTGACACAACCTTATGGGAAAATGAGCAAGTTACAATAGTCATTGAAAGTGGCACTTCCATTATGTGATTAACATAATTGAATACAATGTTGCATGCTCTTAAACAAATGTTGTACTGTTTGTTGAGGAATTGCAGCAAAACATGGTTTAATTTCTTCTGCACTTTGGGAAATGTGTGAAGATGAGTTTTGTAAGCAGCATCTTAATACAAAAAAAAAATTCAAGAGGAGATTAATAAGGAGACTGAGGGGGCCATAACCCCTTCAAAATTGTTTGTCTATGAAAACACTGATCCAAGAAAGTCATAGTGTTGTTGGCTGTATTAGCCATAGTATTGTCCTGCTGAAATCACTTGTACTCTAGCCAGTCTGCAGGTTATTACAAATTCTTGTACCATTTGTAGCACTTACTGTGCTATAAAAGAATGCCATGAAGATGAAGGTGACATTGCACACCAAACACCCATTTTTTGTCTGTGCAGAGAAAGTGCATGCAGCTGATTTGGGTTTTCCATACACCAAATGTATGAATTCTGTGCATTCATGTATCCAACAAGCTGGAACTGTGCCTCATCAAAACAAAACCAGTCATCGAGTTCTTCATCATCCATCAATGTTACAGATGATATGAACTACTGTCAGAAAGTTACGTTTTCCAGTGTCTGCTAGTAACCACTGGTGAAGAACACAAATTCTGTAAGGCTGCATTTTTAAACACTTGCACAATGCTATGTGGGCTCTATGAACGGAGAGACCAGACTGGCTAGATTGGCATTACACAGACTTCTTGTGACTGACTAACAGAACATGCAGCTTGCACATTGATAAAATTTTCAGGTGTAGCACTTTTGGTTGACCACTTTTGGCAATAATTTTCACACCCTCAAAACTTAGGGAAGGCTACCCATTAAGTTTTTCATAACTCTTCTAATTTTCAGAGGATAAATAATATTACGGAAATATTATTTTGATTATTAATCCTTAGGATTTAAAGTGAATAGGGTGGTTGAAAATTAGTGTAATTATGGTCTTTTATATTATTAATATGGTCTTTTACATTTCTTAATAATTAAAAAGAAAAAATCTAATATAAAGAAGGCCATCAGAATTCCATTTTGTACTACAGGTTGTTCAAAAAGTGACACAACCTTATGGGAAAATGAGCAAGTTACAATAGTCATTAAAGAGAGTCAATTCATTGTAGAAAGACTGTGGAAGACTTATACGTTTAAAACCTTGTAGAAATGTTTGTCTTAAACAAAAACTGTCAGCATTCTCCATCCAATGATTATTTTTTTCACTCATATGGAAGAAAATGTTGTGCACGCCTCATGCTTTTCATTGTGGTCTTATAAAAATACATGTTATTTTATTAAAAACAAAATTATCTTCTATTTATGTTTACTGGGTAATCCATTCTTTGCATCATTTTTTCTTTCAAATTGAATTGAATTATTTTGTATGCTAAACTTAATTTTTTAGTAGTCTCTTACTTTTAGAAACATAATTTTTTACTTTTTAGTATGTTTAGATTAACTAAAATTTTTTTAGTTTTTATAGAAAAGCATGCTTTTAAAAATTTTTTAATTTTTTTTAATTTTACACTTTTTTGTCACAGTAAATTAAATTTTTATGAAGCACCACTAGAAAGTAAGTTTTATGTGTTATATAGTTACAATGTTTTTTAATACAATTTCATTTTTTTATTTTTATAAAGTAATTTTTTGGAGATGGTTAAAAAAATCACATTCTTAAAGAATTATTATTATTATTATTATTGGTAAAAAAAAAACTGTACAGTGCCTTATGGTGACTAGTTGTAGGCTTGAGCTAAAATTTTATATTACTAATTATTAATTTATAAGAATTTTTGTTAACAGTATTTTCTTACTGTAGAAATGATTTTCGTGGTCAAATCTTATTCAAAAATTTTTCTAAAGATTACAGAACCCAAAAAAATTAATAAAAACAAAAAAAAATGAGTTGAAAGACACTTAACTCAAAATCAAACAATTTTACTATGGGAATCATGATTTTTGGCACGAAATTGATACATTTTAGTCAAATGCGTAAAATTAAGTTTTTTTAAATTGTCAATACTTAAATCACTATCAGGTTGAATGTTCCCGATCAATTTCACTGTGTTCGAAATACATCGGCACATTTTGAGTATTATAGGCACACGCTAATAAATATTACCGGAAAATAGAAAACAAAACCCTAAGATGAAGTAAGTTTAATTTATGGATTCGAATGTCACAAACAACTAAAAACAATGATAAACCCACAGTGTTCTCGGCTCATCTACGTTCTGTGCAACAAATACAATATTGTAAAAAAAAATTAATTATACAAAATAAAGCATTCATTTTCATTCCGAACCATCTATGATTTCACGACCTAACTCAAAACAATAACAAACGAACAATATTTACCTATTACATGACGAATACTACTAAGTATTATCTAAAAATAAAAAAACCAACAGTCGTTAATTTCAAGGTAATAATTATTTTTATTTACCATCCGAATATTAATTGCGATGTCTCGTGTGATTTTAAACAATAACAAATGTAACCTCCATCAAGTGGACTGCCATGACAAACGTGTGATCATACAAACATCATTTCGATACTGACGAAATTTCACCATATGGTCATTTTTTTTAACCTCCGGAACACCAATATGGTCTCCTTTGGATAAAGTAAAATTGATGAAAGTCGCCAGTTGGTATTTTTTACAAACTGAACCTGACGAAATATCAAGTAGTCTTTAAGGTTAAATAGCGCTGGCGTTCACTTTCAAATCGAGCCTCATGCTCTTCAGTTAACTCTGCTGCACGAATTTGTGAATAACGATAACGTCTAAGCGCCACCCAAGTCTCTCACTCTTCTGGTATTTTGTTAGCTTTATGGTTCAAATAGTGCTGGCGTTCTGTTTCTGAATTAACATTGCATTGTTGACTTATATCTATTGAATACTGGTCTTGTGAATTTCTGCGTTGGGTCAAGTGCCTTTCGGTTATCAATTTGCAACCTTGCTTGGTTTTATTCTCCTTAGCTTGATTTCTCTGTTGTCTGGGGATTTACTACTACCCCTCTTGCGTGGAGATTATGACTACGAGTATATTCATTCTAGTACATTTTTTGTCTTTTTTATTCCACAAACACACTAACATAAAATACACGTGTATACACGAATGTCACAAACAACTATAAACAATGATAAACTCACAGTGTTCTTGGCTCATCTACTTACTGTGCAATTATAACTATTATAGACTATAAAAGAAAGTTAATATTGCTAGTATATTAAAATATACAGATACGTATGCAAATATGTAAAAATACATCTAAGCATATATAAAAAAAAAAATATCAAAACTTATTGAAGTATATAAAAAAATATCAACCTCATGTTCTGCGCATGTTCTGTACTTACCTACTGCACATATGAACATTTCCTCCCCACCTATTGCATATATCAGAAAATGTGTGTCTGTGCGCTTGTATAGTACAAGTGCTAATGCTGTACAAATATTTTTTATACAAATAAAAAAATAGTTCAAAAAGTGGTAACTGTGGAATGAAGTTGTTAACCATTGGATGAAAGTGAGCTAAAAAAAAGCATGTAAAAAATTTAATTTTTCTTTGTACTATTTTAAAATAGTGGAGGTGATTAAGGGTAAATTTAATATTTGTTGTATATTTTGTAATCCAATTATAATAAAAGCTAGAGTTTAGCTCTAAAAGAGTCTAAAAGTTGTTGGTTTCTCTACTAAATACCCTTGGAAGGGATTTTTGTTAATTCATACCTAAGAGACTACCATATGCATATTGTAATAATTAATAAGTTTATAAATTTTTTTTTGGAGGACTACTCAGTTTGTTAAGAGATTAAGTCTTTGAAAATAAATTCTAAAATTTTTTCAGCCATGACTCTTTCAAGGTAAGCTGTGATTGGGCGAGAGCAGTTTTTAGTTTTGAGGGTAATCATGTAGCTGTTGGCTCTAATGATGGATCTGTCTTCATATGGGATGTTAATACCAATAAGTTAGAAGCAATATTAAAAGATGAACATACGTAAGTATTAAATCAGTCTAAATTTTAATGGTCTCTGAATATATTTATCTGTGCTTAGCAGTAATAGTGTAAAATAAAATAATCTTTAAAATCTCATTTAAATAAAATTGACATTAAACAAATTCAAAGTAAAATTTCATCAGTAGTAAAAATCTATTTATTAATGTAATTGTGTTTAAGCCTTTCATATCCCTATTTGGAGTACTCTTATACTGTTACTTAAGAAACCTAACTTAATGTACTCTTCAGTTTTGCTAAACATTAAGCTTGCTACTGTGTTTTATAGGGTGTTTTGGTCTGGATTTTAGAAGTCCCTATAACAGTGCTTAACAGAGCCATTATCAATATTTCCTACAGAAAACAGTGCTTAACAGTGCTATTTTTAACAGTGCTTAATAGAGCCATTATCAATATTTCCTACAGAATTGCAGTTGCAATGAAATAGGTTAGGTAATTTAAATTTTATACCATCTAAGTAATATATTCTTTGTAATCTTCTTAAAGAATTACCTTTAAATTACATCAGTACCACTAACACCAAGAGATTAGAATAAACAATGTTAAGATTTTGAGAAAAATAATTACTAAGTATTCAGTTAGAGCAAGGAACTAACAAAACTGGTTAAGTTATATTAAATTAAGTGGTTACCTATATTTTATGAGAATACACTTCTTAAAAAATTAAATTTTGAACGTCTGTTTAGTCAGTAATATAGCACTGTAACTATCTGTAATCTGCTACTGATACTGATACTGATACTCTAAAACTGAGCTCCAAAACTGATACTGCATCATCATAATAAATTATTTTGCATTTTTAAGTAGCGGAAAAAATGCAAAAAAAGGAGGTGTGATAGTAATATTTTTCTCTGAATTGTTGTAATATGTTACATTAACATGCAGCATCTAATATTTTTGCGACTTGTAATACCTCTGTGGAAAAGTGGTAGCATTTGTCTCTTTCATCGAGAAGGTTCTGGGTTCTAATCCTAGTCAAGTTATTTTCTAATATATATCCTTATAAATAAATATATATTAATAGAAATAGGGTATCTTGATGGGGTGGAAACCTATGGTTGCCTGAAAAAACAAATAATTAATTAAAACCATAATATAGTGATATCTATTTCCATAAATCATAATCACCAGAGTTAAAATTGTGTCTATTATTTTAGTGCTAAAACTTATCTGTATTTATATTAATTTTATTTTACATTGTTACTGCTAGTTGACTCCTTTATTAGTCTAATTGTAATTATGTACATATATTTTGAGAATGGAACAAATTATATTCGTATTTTGTTTTTAATTAGTGTAGTTATTTTGTGGTTTATGATGATTTCCTCTCTAAAAGAACTAGAAAATTGAGGAGAAATGCTTTTAAGATCCAAGGTTCAGTGAAGGGAAAATCCTGTTATTCATCTTTCCATGGTAGAAGGGGGCAGCGATTGTATATATTAACAACTGTTTGGATATACAAACAGTTAATGAATCAAGGAACTGAGTTATTCCTAGTATAGTAATGGGGAAACTGAGGTAGTTTCCCCATTACATGTACAAACAGCCTTCTCAGAGAGTAGATGAGCAGCGGTGAGTACATGGGCACTCTGTTGCCTTGGGGATGGGAACCTGCCCAAAAAAACCAAAGGAATTTCTTAAGTAAGTTAACAGTGTTAGAATACAGAAGGTAATAGAAAATTACGGTATTAAAAATCGTAATGGTAATTTCTTTTGCATTATGCTATGCTGCCATTTGGTCATTAAAGTAGCTTCTCATTCCAATCTTTAGGAAAAGAAAATATGTTAAAGGTTCAGTTGCATAAACAAACTTGGAATGTCAAGACTTTGTTATAGAATGTAAAGTTAGAGTATTTTAAGAGAGAATTTCTTTTGCATTATGCTATGCTGCCATTTGGTCATTAAAGTAGCTTCTCATTCCAATCTTTAGGAAAAGAAAAT
>JAAAKQ030511899.1:0-39555 GCA_010016005.3 Zanna intricata
ATTATTCAGGTAATAAATAATACATTATATATCGTGAGGTAAAATATTTAGTGATTTCAATCAAAACATCCTTAACCAAGAAAGTATTTTCTAAAGTTGTAAATATTATCAAAAATTAATAAACTCTTTAAAAAGAAATATGTACAAAGACGTTCTATTTATTTTGTTCGATAATTGTGACAGTAACCGTTTCAAACACTAAGTCCGAGAAGACGTTGTCACGTTCAAATCTCGCCACACATCGTAGATGCACGCACCCATTTAGTTTTTTTATTCATGTTTAAAGTTACACTTTATAGTTTGAATAATTTTTAATTTAATTAAATATTATAAGTAAAATTAAAAATCTTAATTTTGAAAAATATACTGAAATTTAATAAAAGTATTTTATTATTATTATCAATTTATTTTATTAAGAATAAACTTTACCTAGACGATGCTGCTTATAATCATATTGTTTGGTGTAATGCATGATTAAAGACTAAAATAATGTTTTAAAACATTACTTTCTCTCTTTGGCATCCGATTTATAGTTTTGTTTCTTTTACGATATATTCATTTAATGTATTGTAAAATCTAATAAAACAGTTTGTGTTTATCCATAAAGTATTAAAAGAAATAATAATTAAAGATAATTTAACATAAACAATTATCATTTATTAACAAATTGAAAATGCCTATCAGAAACATTGGTAAAAGTATGTAGTCAGTCATTCGCTGAAATGACAACATATAAGATGGAGGTTTTGATTAAAATGACTGATTTTAAAATTTATAAATTGAAAAAATATACATCAAATAAGACATTTTTTGGATACAAGACCAAAAGTTTAAATCCGCACCCTAATAGTATTCTCTATATTGCATAAAAGGATATCTGTATGGTTTTCCTTTATTCTAATCAACAGTTTCAAAAATTAATTTACTTCCATCATTAACAATCCAATTGTTGAAACCATACAATTTTGTTGTTATACTGATCAATTGTTCCGGTTTAAAACTGAACAGTTGAAAATAACAATTTTAAGTTTATTTTTTTTTAAAAATGTATCTAAATACTATTAAGAAAATCAAAATAATAATTAAAAAAAATGTTTATTTGGGGTTTTATAGTTTTGTTTGTTTTATTGCTTCATAAGTCAATTTATGGAAGTTTGACTGTAGTAAATTAAAAAGTTTTCATATATCAAATAAGGATACAAAAAATTTTATTTATATTAACAAGTTCATCATTAAAAAATAAATTATAATCATAAAATATATTATACAATTGTTAAATTGTTATTATTATTATTATTACTACACTCATATAATAAATAAATATTTATTGTTTTATTAAGAAAAAAAAAAATCACAGAAAATGTACATACCAAATTGTGAATTATTTTGATGATTCAATGGTAGGTGGATCTGTTCTTGGTTGCAATGAATGTTGTATTGCTGATGATCTTTGCTGATGCAGTCTTGATGATTTCCGAAATTATTAATTTCTTAGGTAAAGGGTTCTCAAAGAATGCCTGTAACCCCAAATAATTTTTAAATACTGTTTTGGAATATTTAAGCATAAATTAAACAAAACGCGTCAGATAAAATAACTTTAATTTTAGTTGATAAACACATAAAAAAAAGTGATTGTTTTAAACCCATCAATGTAATTGAAGTTATAATAGTGTATTTATTTAGTTAATTTCATAATATTCAAATGTATATTTAAACACATACATACATACACATATGAAGAAAAACATTGTTCATACACAAAATATGAGTTTGTATGTGTGCAGACCCTACATTTCTATTTATATCAGTCATTCTTTTTGTATTTTAATTCTCAGCTCTCCTAAATAATTTTCATTTTAAAACAGGAAAATATTACCAGAAAAACAGTAAGAGAGCCTTCAAACTTTCCTATACATAAACTGTTAATATGTGTTAGAAAAAATATTGACCACAATACTGTAATGTACGTGTATGTGTACACATGCATATGAAAAAATATACAATATGCATTAATAAATTTTTATAATTTCAAAGGAGGATATGAGGATAATAATTTAAATTTCTATAAAAATGAAAATTGAAATATGTCAGTTCATCAAATATTTTTTCAATATTAGTATTAATTAAAGCAGTATAACATGATTATAATTGAGTACTTTATTATCTATTAATTTTTTATTTTAATCAGAATGTTAGTTTATATGATTATAAATCATAATTAATAAAAATTACTGACAATAATAATAAAATTATTGTTATGGAAAGCAAAACAAAATAATTCTATTACTTATTGTGAGATAGAAAATCATTTATCAACAAAGCTGTTTTAGTTTTTCACTCTTAACCTCAATTAATATTATGTATACAATTCAACTGGAAGACAATCTAAGTTCAAATAATCATTTTCTGCAGAATTTCTTTTTAAAAGTAAATTCAATTATATATAAAAAAACTAACTTTGTTAAACATATTTAATATTCAGTAAAACTGTACAAAACAAAATGTAGACTTGACTGGAAATTTGATTTGCACAAAATATTTCTGCGATCCCTAGTAAAAAAACAACCTAAAACAAAAACAATATAAATTTATTAGCAGTTAGTTGTCTTTTTCACTTTTATAACATAAGTAAGGGAAATGAAAGCCAATAGTATACTGAATTAAATAATGGTTATTTGGTAATTTTTAAAAAATATGAATCTTCGACCTATCAGTGATCTACATATCATATTACAAAACAGTTTATAGTTCATAAATCTAATTTTAAAAAAAATAAGTATTTGATAAAATTTTCCAAAAAAAAATTCTTTTTAGAGAAATTAATCAGTCAAAACAGGGTGTAATACAGTGAAAATGTAGATGTTATGTTTTTAAAAAATTTACATAAACTGTGAAGTCTACTGATGTATGGAAATTAATAATTCAGTTATTAATTTTTATAAATAATTTTAATTAAAGTGAGATATATTTTTAATTTGATATATTAGACTCAATAATTATTGTTTTATGTAAAATAAATTTAAACAATTTCTGGATAGGTACAAGTTACTCAACAATAATATTATTATTATTTTTTTTTTTGTAAATCCTAAAGCTAACAACAACATCCTGTCATAATGGGAAGTAAGTATTTCTGATTGCTCAAAGTCTCATTTAGTTAGGTTTTATTACATTAACATAAAAAGGCAGTTCATTGTTTACAATGGTAAACAAATAAAATAATAAAGTAAATTTTTAAGAATTAGGTGTCAATGTTAAGTTTTTAAACAAATAAATAATTATTCGACTAATCATTATATCTATTTTTAATGTGCATATTTAATAAATATGCTATATAATATGTGATATAATTCACATTAATAATTCATAACTTAAATAGACTGCACCAACATAACAATACACTCACCAAAGTGATCTGTTAGATCTATTTAGGAAAATAAGAGTAACAGTTATGTATTAAAAATAAGGTACAACATAAAGATTATTATTATTATTATTATTGAAATAAAATTATAATTAATAATAATAAATCATCTAATCATTATAAACATAAAAAAAGATATAAGATGTAATTTATTAATAAAAACAGAAAATCTTCTTTGTTTATATCTGATGACTCTGAAGCACTTATATTTAGAGAGAGAGAGAGAGCAGAATATACTGAAAATAGTATTTCTGTATTTAATAATTGAAGATAACTTTATAAGATTGTTAATTTTTATTCTTGGGTAATTTAAACATCATTCAACCACAGAATTAAAATTTTATATTAAATAAAATAATAACGTGATTCATAAACCTAATAGCTGTTAATTTTACATAAATATCCAATGAATAAGGCACTACTAGATCAATCAATTCAAGAAATATTAAGTCAGTTGACTGAGCGCCTCGTTCCAAGACAGATCCACCAAGCCACTGGAACAACTAAGATTCAAAATAATAATATTTTTGATTATTTTAACCAACAACAACAATAACAATAATAATAATAATAATAACATGAGTAATAATGATATTTTATTATTATCAATCAGGTTTTTAGTAATTTAGTGATAAACGCAGAGCAAAGACGGGAGATGAATTATTTAAAAATGACTATAAGTCCATTTGACACACTATGATACTGAGCAAATCCTGTACATGTTAGATGTTAGTAAGTCGGAGAGATGCTGCGAGGGGCCACAGGCGGGGGTACTTGATCCCTAGGGAACCTCCAGCGAGCTCGAGAACAGCAATCCCCCTCGGCAGTCTCCCTCCCAATACTGCAACCATACACCATACACCCGCACAGGGTACGGTATATATACTGTATATTATAATATTATATATATATATATAAATATATATATATATACATATACATATTATATAATTTATGTTATATGTTATTTATAAACTGTATATATAACTAGTGGCAGTGCACCATCTACATCTTCATATAATTACTTACTGCAGGTTATTATTGTTACTTTATTATGGTTATTATAATACTCTATAATTAATAATTAATTATAATTTATAATTATAATTATTAATAATATATTTACAAGTCGTGCCACAGAACACAGTTTGTGCGGTACGAAATGAGCAATAGTCAATATTATTCCCTACTTATTATAGCCTAATCGAACCACATTCGATGGCGTTGAGAACGTACGCATGGGAGAAGGAGTCTGTTGTGTCGAACGTCGCCACGTATCAATCGTACCGGCGAAGGATCAGTACGCACGCTTTTCCATTTTCAGAGACCAAGTTCAACAGATGTCCCTCGACTCCTGGTAAGAGCTTAGGCAGGATGCAGAAATTGTTGATGTTAAGGACTTCCCAGTGTCAAACAGCACTGTTGGGGAACCTTGGAGGCGGGAGGGGTGGAGGGGGCCTTATTGGCTGTGCCAAGTCTCGAGAACAGCGCTCGGAGGCAGCTGCTGCTGCAACAAATTGCATTACTCATTCAACTTATTATTTTCAAAACATCTATTAGTTTTAATATTCACATTAACAGACAACAGCAAAAATACATTGACAAAATTAAATTAATTAACATGTAATTTTTGATGACTAAAACCAAAATTAACAAAAAATAATCAATTTATAATATCAATAAAAAAATACAAAGTATACACATAAAAATAATATTATAATTCACATAATGTAACTGAACCTGGTATATATTGTCCGCTTGCTTTATTCTGCAACCGTTGTCATGGAGGTTGCAGCATGTTTAGCATGCTATTATTAAAAGGATCAAGACTACAGATATCATCAAAGGCCTAATTAATTTTCTGTAACGCAATCCACTGGTAATTAGAATAATACAACTTGTAATACTAATACTCATTTTTTTTTTGTTTAAAAAAAAAAATATTAAAAATAAATATATGTATTGCGGTAAAAAAAGTGATTTTAAATACAATTATTTAATTTTATATGCTTTACCCTGCCAATTTTAATGACATAATAAAATTATTTTTATATTTATATAAACAAAGAATTTCAAAATTTCTTTAATGTACATTATTTTTTTTTTAAACAACTTTTTTTTGTTGAAAATGTTGATACATACACTACATTTCCAAATACTTGGATATCCTAATCACAATAAAAAAGTAGGTTATCCTCCACTTTTCTGTCTAAAATTTCGTTTGAAAATTCAATTCAATTTTAAACACCTTTGTCAGTTTAGGTGCTAACAGTTCAAAATCTGTTCAAGATTTATGTTTATTACTTATGATAAAATTAGCAATTATATCAGTATAAATACACTATTCTTGAAAAATAGATTAACACAAAAGCTAAAGTCGTTTGAAGAATGATTATTTTATTTTAAATAGTTCAAATTCTGAATCTGTCAAATCAAAAAAAAACAGTATGTTGAAAAGAAGATAACACAAATTTAGAAACAGATTCATGGGAGGAGAAGGATATGAATGACATAGTTATTCAATAGACAAAAATTATACAAATGAATTCAAATAACAAAAATAAAAAACTTATTCTTAGAATTAAAACTATAATTTAATCAACAGTGACAACTGAAAACTGCTTTTATTGTTGTATACTATATGGTAACTAGTTTATTAATCATGTTTTAATTTTTTTTCAGTACATTTATTTCTCGCCTTTCATTTTGAAGAAATGCTACATTATGAGACAGTCTAGGAACTTTAAGTTATAATGAATGCAATGTTGATTATATACTTTAAAAATGTTAAAAACAAAAAATACCAGTAAGTTATTTTAAATCTTTGGTAAATCAAAAAAAAATCATTCATAGAATTTACTAAAATTCTGCCTATCTTCAAAAATGAGGTTATAAAAAAATACAAAAATTAGTAACTGTTAATAACATTAAATAAATACACATCTGAAGCATTTCAGAGAAATGTTCTAAGTATAAAAAGTACTAAATAACTTTTTAATAACTTTTTAATAATAAAAAGGAATATATTAGGTGAAGACGAACATGAATATATTCAAAATTCAATGATTCCACATAAGCAGTAAGTAGTAAGAGGTTTTTGGCAAGGTTACAAGTATTCATTGTCTGAAATCATTCACTCCTCTGGTTATTGTATAGTTAGTAATGAGAAAAAATGAATCAGGTGAAGGTGTATATTAACATTGTGAACAGCACAAAATAATAAAATCCTGGCCAAATAAACTGTTAAAACCCTGATCAAGAATTCAGAGACAGTACAGTGAGAACACAATTTGTCAGATGTTAGTAAATGTAGTATAAGAACAGTTTGTTTAAAAATTTTGGTAAATGGTGAAGAAAGAACTGCAAGACTTCTACAACAGATACAATATTTATACACTCATTTAGAAGAAGAGTGAATAACTGAGCACAAGTTTTGTTACATAATGAACATCAGTAAAGATAATAGAAAAAAAAAAAAAAATCAAAGCGTCTTCTGAGAGTCAAACATTTTTACCTTATGAAGAAATACAAGATTACAGAGTTGTGCTATGGGCAAGAAAGAGATGCATTTATGACATCTATTATGAAGTCATAAGGCATTATTTCATGTCAAGAGAAAATATGCTTTGATGCAGTAGTATCACAGTGTCTTAAAAAAAAAAAAAAAAAAAAATTCTTTAATATGGTCAGATTACAGCTACCTTCTTCAGAATCTCTAAAGATACTGTATATAATTTCATCAGGACTGTCGCACAATCAATGTTGAATATTAATTAATACTTTTTGAAAGTCCGGTGAAGAATGTCATCAGTAACAAGAGAAAAAGGTCACAAACATTGATGACATTTATCCATCATTTGGGATCCTGGATAGGCTTCAGGCTGTTACAAACAACTGCTTACACTATGGTTACCATCCATAAACAGAAAAGGGAGCTAATCCTATATCTTTGGACAACTTCGACCTTACAGACTTGAGATTTTTAACTCTTTGACTAAGAGGTAAATAATGAGCGACCAAATTACTTGTGCCTGAATAGCAGGCAAAAGCTTCAAACTCTGCAAAAGTGCATCAAATGCAAAGGGGATTATATTAAAAAGTAACACTTTCATTTCTAGTAAGTAGATCAAACATTTATTTACAATTACTATAGTTTTAATTACTACAGTTAGCCTATTTTGTGTTATTTTCACTTTTTTCTTTTTTATCTATTACATGTGATATGCAATAGAGATATCTGGAAGAATAATAAGCTTGTTCACTACACACTCAGTTCTTGTAACAGCAAGCCTAGATATATAATTTCTAGAGCTAAATATCATATTAAATTTTATTGATATGCATACACGGCAAAAAAACCACAGATTCAAAATAGACTGATTTTGTTACTCTTGAAAGGAAGACAAATTTGGTCCTCATTTTCACTAGTTAAGGTATGTTATCTAATAAAGATAAGTTCTCTATGTTTATATGGACGCTGGTTCTTATCAATAGCTACATTATTTCTGGCAAGAAATTTTGTTTCGTAATGAAAGTTTAAAACTTTGTAGTTTTGGCTATTGATCAGGCATCAGAAAGATATTTAAAAGTATAGAGAAGAGCCCTGTATTAATCTATTGTAATTATAAAGCTTATTATGGAAAGTAGTTCTGGAAAAAAAAAAGTTTGTCTGATAGGCCTATTTTTATTTTCAGTGTCATTGAGTGAAGAATATTTTCAATGAGTTTGTTGTGAAGAAAATCAGAAATGAATTTATCATTAAGGGCCTGAATTTATTTTAGTAGATGGAGGTATATTTTTAGAGGGTGAAGTATTAACAGTTTTTTTTATGAATTAAATACAATCGTAGACAAATTTTAATATTATCACCATTTAACTTCACCATATTACATAATTAGTAATTAAATCCAAAAATTCATTCATATTATTGTGCTAATAACTTAGTACATAATTTAAATTGTAAGATAAATTATTATTAACATTTTTTTATTTATTAAAAAATAAACTACACTTGTAATCATTTCATAACTGATGGATCTCTTTAAAAAAAAAAAAAAAACAAAAAAAAAAACACAAATGTTTAAAAAAATAAATTTGGTATAAATTTGAGTGAATGGTCAGTGAAACCTATAAATACTTTAGTAAACAGCATATAGCTGATGACTAATTAAATGTAATAAGTGCAATTACAGTGAACATGTAAATGACAATGTGTATTACATCAAAGATTGTATTTACCTAAGTGATTTATAAAAAAAATAAATAGAAAATAAATTCAAATATTGTGTTACAGTAATAAATTTATGGTGCACAATTTAGTAAAACGGTAATGAATATATGGAATTGAACATTTTTATTATTTTTTATATATACATTTACAAATTGTATTTTACTTATCGGTTTAAGGAAAGTGCATTATGTTAATAAAAAAAATATTTTTAATTTAAGTGTAAAGTTGTATTATTCTATCAGCATGTGTAACAACTAATTATCTACTGTATTTTTCTAAAATTAAGCTCCAAAGTTTGGCTCTAAAAGAATAAAGCATTTAATTTTTATACAAGCCAACACAGCATAAATATATATTTTTTTACATTATATAAAAAATATACAATGTGTAAAAACTATATCCTGATCTGGAATTGATGATACATACTTTTAATTAATCAAGAAAATAATATTCAAATTAAAAAAAAAGCGAGAAGCGTGCTTCAATACGTGAGCATTAATATTTTTGTTTCAACTTCTGTGCGATAACATTTTATTTATATATTCATTTATCCATTTATGGTTACCGCTTTGGTACCTGAAGGGATGGAGGCATAAGCTGAATGCCGTCTTGGATTGTATTTACTGGATAGCAATGCACGCCTCTCAAACGATCTCGAAACTGTAGTTAAGACAATAGCCATTAAATAAATAAACAAAATAAATTGCACAACTACAAAAATAATATTTATCATAAAGTTTAATCATAATGAAGATAATAGCATTTTAATTTTTTTTAAATAAAAATGAGATTTTAAATTAAAAACTATAATAATAAAATCAAGGTTTACATCTACGTAAAAGGTATAGGAAAAGGTTCTGACCTTTTCCTATTGTAACAGTTGTATACATATTGTAAAGTTCCCTCCTTATCCCCAAGAATCAGCAGTATCTAACCAATCCACAATCCCCAATCCTTACCTTTCCTCTTCCTTAATTAACATTAATCTGTAATAAACATTCAACAGCATAAAAACTATATTTCTGGGATAATGTTTTCCTTCAGTATTTCTTATGGATTGGGTGCTTGTTGAACAATTTATTGTTTGATTGGATATTTGTGCACCCCACACAGGTCTGGGAACAGGAAACAAGTTTCTTTAAGGAAATTGAGCTTGTTCTAATGACCTTTAGTAGCTGAAGGAAAAGTAATTTGTTGTAGCATATGTTTGAATTGGGGAAAAGCAAAGTAAAGTGAGAGTAGCCATTACTTGCATATTATACTCTGAGGGACAGTTGATGGGATGGAAGTCCATTGTCTGGAATGGATCTGAAGTCTTCAGATGAAGTTATTTCTCTTTTTTCATGGTCCCTTAATGGGCGAATTTGTCTTATTATTTTTTCTTTGTTTTCATCCTTGATTCTTTCCTTACTGGCAGTTATCTCTGGAATTTGTCCAGACACCCACCACTGAATCCATAAAAAGGTTGTCCATAAAAAGAACCTGTTTGAGTCATTGTATCTTTGGGATTTGGGCAATTTGGCGAGACACAGTACTGCCTATGGACTTACCTGCTCTCTGCTTCCTATTTGGTAGGTGAACAAATAACCTGATATAGAGCCAAAGTAATTAATAGTTTTTCCTAATCACTCCAAAT
The DNA here is from genome assembly GCA_010016005.3 of Zanna intricata. Taxonomy (NCBI): domain Eukaryota; kingdom Metazoa; phylum Arthropoda; class Insecta; order Hemiptera; family Fulgoridae; genus Zanna; species Zanna intricata. The sequence continues at coordinate 10,291 of JAAAKQ030511899.1, forward strand.
ACATTCATAGCAACTCTCAGGACTACTACAAAAGAATTAATTATGAAAATAATATTTAGAAAAGCTGGTAATTTTAGGGTATGCCCTCTATCAATCTCTGATGAAATTAGGAAAATAATTTTGATTTTATGTTGATCCTGTTCATTTTTTTATTATTTAATTCTAGCATGAAAATAATGATAATTATTTTTCGTAAAATGAGAAACAGTTCAGAACACTGGAGTTCTATTCAGATGTAAAAAATATTTAATATAAAATGAAACTATATCAAAAATAAATCATAATGCAGTAACCTTATACACTCCACCTACGGAGAATTATACCTGATATTGGTAGTGAGGCTAATGTCCTCCACTAATCTAGAGAGCTATACTGAAGATAGCTTAGCTACTGGAAGGTTATATGTAAGTTGCTAGACTAAGAGGTACTTCACAGAAGTATCTGTTCCCCATGTCAAGGACAGCTTTAGAACAGTACCTATAACCAGCGATAAGAGTGAATGAAATCAGCATCTGTCCCCACATTAGGGATGGCTGATCTATAAATTGAAGATAACAGAATAACATTGGTCAGTGATTCTCCAACTATTAGCATTGTGGCACAGTTTTTTACTACTAAATGTTCAGGAGTTAAAATTGGTTCCTAATCAAATCTCCATGGAAAGCAATATGAGAGGTTATGACAATCAGCAATTAGAAAGCATCAGTTGGAAAGAAGAACAGGACATGGCATATAAAATAATTTCTGCACGCAAGCAAGTCAGAAAATTTAAAAAAAGATGGATGAAAGTAAACAGAATGGATACAATTATTACAGTCTAAATAAAGAAATTGAAAATGTGAACAAAGCAAGATTTTTTACTAATGACAGGTCAGTAGCTGCCAGGATAAGAATTAATCCAACAGATATGATTTTAATACAAGCATATAATTAGTCACAATATGAAGATGATATAGTTGAAGTAATATATGAACTGAGAGAAAAAAATTATATAAGAGAAAGGAAAAGATCATTATAGAATGATAATGGGGGGGATTAAATTTTATGGTAAGGAAAAAATGTGAACAAATAAGTGGAAAAGTATGGACCACGGATATGGAATAAAAGGGGAAAAAGGTTTATTGAGATTTTAAAATAAAATGGGATGTTGATAAAAAGTAATTGATTTAAAACTGTAATAGAACCTTAAAAAAAGGTAGTACCAATGCAAATTACTAGGAGATGAAAACAGATATAAAATTTACTAAATAATTATAGAACAAAGATTTAGAAATGTGATAATAAAGGGAAATGTGGCTGACATATACAGTGATGATATACTTCTAATAGCAAAAATAAGGGTACTACGAAAGAGTTAAAAAAGTGCAAAAAAATAACTAAATGGAATCTTTAAAAAATTACAATCACAAACGAGGTACGAGGAGAGAAGTTATCTCAGATATTGCAGAGAAGAAATACAGAAGATGATAGTGCAAATGACTTTTTGAGAGGATATGAAAAATGAAGAGTAAAACAGAGTAAAAAAAGAAACATTTGGTTTTATTAAGGAAAGAAGAAAAAAGAAGCTACAGTTTATCAAAGAAGTGAATGAAAAATGATAACAGAAGAAAATACAAGAATAATAATTACTAAGTTATTATTACTAAGAGACTCTTTAAAAAACTGAATAATGAATTAAGAAGAATAACATTAAAAACAAAGGAGAAATAGCTTGCAGACAAATGTTCACATGTAGAAGATTCTGAAAGAAAAGGACAAAATAAACTGACACATAAAAAATTTAAAAAAAAATATTGATATGTGTTAAGTGGGCAAAAATGTTAGCATTAAAGAAATTACAAGCAGATATAACAAAGTATTATACAAAGAAGAAGAGATACAAGATTTAAAAGTAACGAACATACACAGGTCTATATCAATCTAACAGAAAACCATATCATCGGAAAATGATCTGGTTTTCTGTGGATCTGATGGTTGAACAAATCACATTGAACTTAAAGTTATATAAGCAATAAAATTAATGAAAAATTGAAAATTTTTAGAAATAGACAAGCTGCCAATACAGGAGATAGAAGATTACAAGAGATTTGGATTAAATGGAATGGTGGAAACTGTGTATTACAATCTGTAACAATGGAATGTGGCCATGACTTTCTTAAAACAACCATGATTCCAATCCTCAAAAAGCAAGATGCAATAAAGAAACAGACCACTCGATAATTAATTCAATTTGACATTCAGCAAAGATTCTGACTAGATATAGATAACAAAGTTTATCGACTGAATTCAATCTTCAATTGGACTGGATTCAATAAATTTGGAACAGAAGAGATACAAGGGATGTGATTAGATTAAAAAAACTATTGAGGTGAGGGATTAAAAAAAAAAGGTTAAGGAATAAGTATAGGTTTTACAAATGTGCGAAAGCATTCAACTTATTAAAATGAAATAAATTAATGGAAAAAATTAAAAAGTTGTAAATTTGGATTAGAAAGATAGAATGTTTATGACAGAAATGACTTGCATCATGTAACGAAAAGAGAGAGTGCTCAAATTGATTAGTTTACGCTAAGAAGTAGTAGAGTAAGGCAAATATGATGTTGGCTATCACAAACTGTTTTTAATATATATATTTTTAAGATGTAATAAAAAATGGGCACAAGAAGAAGATAAAGGAAGAAAAATTAATTATGTAAATTTGCAGATAACAAGGTTTTTCTTTTTAGGAGATGAAATACACGTATTCATTGATGATTTCAGCATTAGAAGACATGATAGAAACTGAGTGAATGAAAATTTATGTTAGGAAAACTAAAATAATGAGGATATATTCAATAAATCAATGAATGTGGACAAAAGAAGGACGAATTAAACAAGTAAAACAATACAGATATTTAGGCACCACTTAACAGAAGATAGCAGAAGTAAAAATAAAATAAAAACAAGAAGAGCAATAGGGTAAGAAAGCATTTAACAGAAAGGAATAGCTATTAAGTAAATGGTAAGATTGAGTTAAAAGATGAGTCTTGTGAAATGTTTTGGATGCATTCCTTTATGGGTGTGAACTTTATGGGGTAGGAAAAAAATAAAAAGAAAGGTTGAAAGGATCTGAAACGTGAGTATGGAGGAGATTGCAAAAGGTAAAATGGACAGACAAAGTGAAAAAATAATGAGGAGGTTTTATAAGAATAAAAGTTTAAGTAGAATAGGAAAGTTAATTGGATGGGACATTCATTAGGAAGAAGGATTGATTAAAACAGTATTTGAAAGTGTAAAAAAGAAAAGTTATAAAAGGGTAAAGATGATAGATAATCTAAAAGGAAATGAAATCTATCGGGATCTTAAAGATTTAGTTGCAAAATGGGGATGGATATGGAATTAGGGACCTGTCTCAGGATACATAATATGATGATCTATATTTTTACAAACTTAGCACACATTAAGCTTCAACCGTGACTTAAAACTAACTTAATGCCTCATTTAAAAATTTATTGATCTTACAATGACAATAATTATCTTTCTAAGTATTATTATTTAGATGAGAGAGATTTTTTTACTCTATCCCTGCAGTTAATTACCATCAATGAATTTTCACAGCATTGCTGCCGACCAGTAGTTTAATAAACAGATGAGATATTACTAGGAGACAGAAGCAAGAGAAACATTAATAAGAGGAAAACAAAATAAAAGTTGTAGAAATTAAGTTTATGTATGTATAACATTAATAAAAACTGACACAAAAAGTTAGTGATGAGAATTAATGACACAAAAATTTGCTGATGTAAAGAGTTGAGAACTTAAAAAAATAAAAGCAACAGTGCAAAAAAAAAGACAAGGAAAATGCAAGGATGTTTTCAATTGCTACATTAAAGAGAGTGTGATAAAAAAAGTGTGGGGTTGCACAAAATATATTTCAAGAAGAAAGTTGTGATCAAGAAGAAAGGAGTAGAGGTCTGTGATTCACTTCATGACTTTACAACTTAGTTAAATAAAAGATAGAAAAAAAAAAGAATTATTCCTTCACCACAAGCATTCAGGACTATTCTGAGCGATTATTGATTGAATTGAACTCTTAAGTAGTAGGTAAACACATTAATTACTTAAGTGATGCATCATTATCTATTTAGATAATCCACAGAGAAGAGAAAGGAATATGTCACTGATCTAAAAAATTTTTAGCATACCATCTTCATTACTGTTTAGACTTAATTTAACAGCAGACAACACACTCATTGATTCTAAACCAGTAGAGAAAGTGCTAAAAAACTTTCTCTGTCACTGTATATAAAATCAGTGAACAATTTTAGCAAAACAAAGGATAATTTTTTTCTTGAATCCTACTGAATGTAGTAAGGTCAATGAAGAAAGAATCATATTGTAATGGAAAATTGACTGCCTAAAACCAACAAAACAATTATTTTCAGATTATTATTCTTTCTTATAATTTTATTATAAAAATAGTTCTTATAAAAATGGAGTACTCTATAACAATGAACAAAGCAGTTCTGCTAAATAATGTGTAGTTAAGATACTACAGTGAAAGAATTCAAAAATATTTCTGTCACATATTTATACCATAAACTTGATTATTTTCTTATATATTTAAAAAAAAAAAAAAACAAAAAACAAAAAAAACTGCAAAGACCAATAGTTTATCTCAACTGTAAATATATTTAAAAGTAACAAAATTATTATCCCATTTTTTAATTAGCTTTATATTTCTATAATAGTCAAATAAATTACAAAGAATATAAAATAAAATATATTTTTAAAAATCAAAATCCTATAAATAATAATATTTCTGTAAATAAATTATTTAAAAAATACAATTAATAAAAAAACTAAACAGATTTTAATATAGTAATAATCATAATAACATAATAGCTTACTTTAATTTTAATAAGCCATTTTTATAAATTTATTTAAACATACAAAATAGCATTAATCTAATAGAAAGAGAACATAAATTTATAAAAAAAAAAAAAAAAGAAGCTGCCAGCCACTGATAATCTGGATTCATAAAAGTAAAATTTTGCATTGATTTTTCATGCAATGCAGTTTAAAACAACTAATTTCATAGATATAGCAAGCACAATTTTTACAAATTAAAATATATTTCATGCAGAAATTCATATTATAAATGAAAAAGTTAATTTTTTCATAAATTTTGATATTTGTCTTTTTTAAATTAAAAAAAAAAAAAAAAAAAAAACAAAAATTAAATAAAATTTCAAAGTTTGGCATAAAATAAAAATAAAATTAGAATAAGATTTCATAAAAATTTATTAAAAACTTAAGATAATTAACTATTATTTGTTGGAAAAAATAAATGAGAAGCATAATTTATTATGTTAAATGTTATCGATCTGATTTTGAATTTATAATGTGTACCGTATTAGAAAAACCATAAATGAAAAATTTCAAATGCTAAAATTATAATTTATAAAAATATTGTTAACAAAAAATTGACATCTCATAATACTTAAAAAACTCATAACAAAAAAGGTGAGTTTCAAAATTTCAATAGACAGAATCTTTTTGAGTTCAAATAAAGAACAAAAATGGCTAATATCATAAAGTGAATTTATTTGTTTTATAATCATTCTATTGTTTTTTATTAGTATCTCACATATTTATAGAATAAGGATTGGAAAAATGAAACAGAAAAAACTTTGAAAAAACTAAAGATAAGTGTCAGATAAAAATATATGAAACAAACGATAAAAAATTTAATTTTTTTTCTTTTTACAAAGAAAAATTTTCTTTACAAAATTGTGTAACAGCAGTCTAGTAATTTTAGCACAATTTCAGACTGATGATTCTTAAAACAATATCACTAATTAAACTCTAAAAATAAAAGTATTATTAATTTAGATGTTCTAAAGTAACAACAGTATTGATTCCGACACCAACAATAAATGAGAAAATTAATGATTTTTAAATTGTGAGAATGAATAAAACTTTTAGCTTAAAACTTAAAAAAAAAAAAAAAAAAAAAAATATTCTAACAATAAAAGATTGATTATAATTTGATCTAAAATATAGCATGAGAAAAACTATGATATTAATTGAAAATATGTTTCTATAAGGTCTTATTGAATTGTGGTCTTGTCTCTTCCTTTTGAGTAGTTGCAGACAATACTATTGCCAGTGGTGCTGGTCTAAAAAAAAAAAGTTAATACAGTTAAGAGTATCTGTAGTACACGTTCTAGTGCTGGATTTATGATGCTTGCAATTTTTTTTTTTTTGTTTAACCTCTGGAATCACCATTAAGGTATAGGTTCAGAGGATGAGATGAATGAATCGTAGCGTGTGTGAAAAATGCCATGCCTGACCAGGATTCGAACCCGGGACCTCCGGATGAAAGGCTGAGGACACTACCACTTGCGCCACAGAGGCCGGCAATGCTTGCAATTAATGTATCATCTAATACAATAATAATTTTTATCTTTTACAGAAGTGTAAATATCATTTAGTCATATTGTATAATATTATAAAAGATTTAACATTATATAAAGAAAAAGTATACCTACATTTAATTAAGATACAGTCTATATTTTATTACATGGTAAATTTATTTTAATAAAACTTGTTTAATCTATTATTACTTTTTAAAGTAAAATTATAATTTAAAGTAAAATACATGCATATATTTGTATTCATAAAAAACATGTAAAAAATGAATTAAAAAATGATATACTTTATTTCTTTTTCACTTAAGATATGTGAGGGGAAAGAGTAGAGAGCAGAGAGAATATGAAACTTCCTCATGTATTTGAAGAAGTATAAAAGTAAAGAAGCACTGAATTTTACTGTAATGTGCATTCAAGTCCAGCTGTAAAATATTTCATAAACATTTATGCTAACTGCTCTGTAGCTGACGGGACAATTATTTATCATAAACAAATGGAGATGAATCCAGATTCTACAAACATTAAATCAGATTAAATCAAAATATTACATTGTTCATCAAATGAAACACTTTTGATTCAGTTTAACATAATAATAATTTAAATGATAAACTGAGCACAATAGAAAATAAGTATTCTTTACGTAAGCTTTACTTAAAAAAAAAATTATAATTTTAGCATAAGAAGTACAAAATATGAGAAAACTTGAAAATATGAAATTAATAGAAAACTTTGGATTTCTTGCAGTAATTGGATGTTAAACAATTTATCAAATTTTGGTTTAATCTCTTCTTTATTTTTAAATAAAGAATCTAGTATTCATTGAGGTAGAAAGTAAAATAAATTAAAAGTAAAAAGTGTGTGTATATATATATATATATATATATATATTAAAATACCCCTGATAAACTGAAGAAAAATCACAATTAATAAAAAATATATTGCTGAAAGATGAACTATTGTTTTGAAAAACATTACTAATTTAAAAAATGAAACTAGAACATAATAAATGTAATAAAATAAAAGAAAAAACTAAAAAGAGTGAAAAGATCTTTTAAACGATTTTAATAGAAAAAAACAAAAATATTGACTGTAAATGACTAAATACTTGATTTGTAAGGACAGTATGCACTAGATATTTTGGGGCTTAAAATCAAAGTATAAAATAAGGATTGTAAAAAAAACCTGTTTCATTGCTCCAACTCAAATCCACTTGATTCTTTTTAATAATAATAATTTAGTAAAAAAAGGCTTCCTGGTTAACATTTAAAAAAGTAAGTGTTAAACTGTAGATCATACTATTGTTTGTTTTTTATTTTTTTAAAATTAACACACTACATACTGTTATTACATTATTATTGAGTCTATGCTTTTCTTAAAATTAATATTTTAGTTTTATTTACTTTTTTAAAAATCAAACATGTTTAAATTAATAAGTTCAATACTTTAATAAATTGGCATGTATCATACAATTAATACAAAAGCATTGACCAAACTCTTTACATTTAAAAACAAAACAAAATATGTGGGATTAAGATAATGCAAAAGCACCTAAAAAAAATTTTTCGCTTCTTTTTAATACAAATGAAAAATATTTATTTTCAAAAATATAAAAAAGGCCTGAACAAATAAAAAGTCATTTTTATTTTTGATAAAATATCTTTTACCATAAAGGTTTGCATGCAACACATTTACATTATTATTTATAATAATAATTATAAACACTCGACAGCTGATGCCACAGATAAGGAAAGGAAATTAATAATGTTTGTTTAGGCTATACCAAAAAAATATCACACACAGCTCAGCAATTTTTTGTAGTAGTATTACCACAACAAAAACTTTTTTATCATATTACTTATTAAAAAAATTTTTAAACTGGCAAGAGTGGTCTAACAAGTAAGGTAATTAACCACACTGGTTAGTAATTAATACTAAAGATGAACTGAAATTATTAAAATATGCTGTACTATATCGTTAATGGAATACAGTTAATAAAATAAAATATAACAGAAGCTGAAATAATTTTGATACAGTAATCTTTTTAAAATAAATAAAGAGTTAAAACCAATATCTATGATGACTAAAGGCAAGAAACCAGAGTTTCTTAACCACTACTTGGGAACAGAATGGGCCAAACTATTTTCAGTAATTATAGTTTATGTGCAGTCTTTTCTTTGGTTATAAATGATATAATTTTTTGGGAATAAGGTATTAAATACTCAACGTGTAACTTTAAATGCAATCATAAAAGCTTTAAAATAAAACAAAAGAAGTTTAACAATTAAGATGAAAATTTTACCTAAACCTTTTTCAGAATATTGATGATCAACATATCAGAATTAGAATTTAACTGATGAGAGCTGTCAATCCTAATCTTGACTTGATGTAAAAATAAACACTTTTACGTAGAATTTTAAATGTCCGTGAATATAAATCAAACAATAAAATACTTATCTGATAATATAGTCAGATTAAATCATCATCAATCTCATTATTTTATTTATTTAAATAAAAACCATCATTATATTAAAATGAATTCTGCATTTGTTTAAACAATCACTTATTATAATTTGGAAAAATGTTATTTCAAAGAAAACAAAAGACTTTTTGTACATTATATAACTTCAAGATAAAGATACATTTTGAATATCTTCTAATAAACCAACTTGATATATTTATAAATAAAAAAAGATTATTTTGTAGTTTTGATTCTTTAAGAATTTGGACTACTGGATATTTTAGGTCGCAATTTGCCTTTAAAATGAGGTTTTATATATATATATATATATAGAGAGAGAGAGAGAGGGAAAGGGAGAGAGAGTGATAAAGAGAGAATTCTTCGGCTTTTAATTTAAAGGAAGTACTTTTACATTTTATTACAAAACTAAAAACTAAGGTAGGAGGTGAATACGTTGGTGACAGTAAAAAAAGGTCATATTGGATGTAAAAAAAAAAAAACACTTCAGATATCAATCTGTTTTTTTGAAACAGTTATAAATAAAAGCATTACCTTTTTATTAAAAAAAAATAATATACATGAGATTTTCTCTCAAAAAGCAGTATTTTTTTAACATTTTTTATAAAATAACTTCCATCCCTCTTTCAACAACCAGCAGAAAATATGGTTATTTATTTTTTTTAAACTGGTACCACATTTTTCAGTGCATATAAGTATTTTCAAGAAGAAAACTGCTAATTTTATGTAATATATTTTTTTGTCACTCTTATTTTGTGTAGAAACAGATCAGAACTTCCATGATCTTAAAATAAATTTATTTTTACAGATCTTAATGTTTGAAATATTCTGACTAAAAACTGTGTTTTTTTTTTAGAAACATTAAAAGGATGTGTTAAGGAGATTACACTTTAAATGCTACTTTAACTTTTATCAAAGGATGCTATAGAACTCTGCCATACAATTTTGTAAAGCCTGACATTTCAAATGATTAGTTCATCCAGTACCTTTTTTTATAACCTTATTAGCTACTACAGGTAAATCTAAATTTGTTCTGCTTCTTACCAACTGCAAACATACTCGTATATAACCAGTTAACTGGTATTTGATATTACCATATAAACTGGATGTAAATTAATCATGCAATAAACCAATCATCTTGATTGAGAATGGATCTTTAGCACTGATTAGCCCTTATACAGCAGCTTAAGTACCAGATATGATGATTACACGAGCAATGAAGAGTACTCAATGTGAGTACAAAATGATTCCCCCTCAAGTTGATGAGTACCATCAACAAATGTGTTTTTTTGTCCTAAGTAAATACAACATAGTATAGTATTTCTGATTTTTTGTGTAATGAAAATATAACAAGTTAGATAAAATTAAATATAATGAAACTCTTTTCTGAATTTTAATCACAGTATAGCAACATTAGAAAGTAATCATTAAATCATTGCAACATTAAAGTAATCATTATCAACATTGGTCCAGAACAATTTTAACCAAAAGTTAAATAGTTATTAGCTGGCATTTTCAATCGATTTATATATTATTTTGGGTTTCTAATATAAAGCATTTTTAGTCATTATTATCTTTTTAAATCTAATAAAATTATCCACCCATTTTTCTAATGTAACATAAAAACATTTTAAAATGAGTATTCTTAAAACAATACTTTAATAATTATCTTTAAAAAGGAAATAAATTTTTTAAAACATTTGCAATTTAATTGATTGTAATGATTAAGACAACCTGAAAAATAAACAACAGATTTCTAAACAGAAAGAAAAATCTAAAATATGGAATGATTATATCAAATTTTGACCATATTTCTCTTTGCCAGTAACAAATATAATTATGCTAAATTAAACTGCTGAGCTATAATGACATTTATACAAATAATTATTAATTTGGTGTCAAGAAGTGAAAACGGCTTACATGTATCAGGTAGGGGTTTTTCCTCTGCAACCATCAGTGAAGCACGTTCTGACGGAGGAATCCGTTGTTCTAATGAATTCACACAGTTTAGCATGCTCCTGGAAAAGATGCAGCATACCTGGTATGGGTCATTAAATGAGACCATCACAGAATTACCCCCACCCGTCCCTCCCATACCCCCCCACCCAAATAACCCTTCCTCAATTTAAATTAATGATTGTAATATACTAAAATTACAAAAAGTTTAAATAAAATATTTTTATAACATAAAAAATATTAATACAAGACTACTGTATAATATTCAGTTTTTAAGTGTATCACAGTATTAAAAAAAAGTGCTAAAATAAAATTAGAAAATGAGAAAAATACTTTACTGTTTTCCTTTTTTCAAAAATAATAATTCAGAGTACTCGACATAAATTTACAAATTTTTACTTGTGACAAATTTTTATCTAAAAAAATAAAAATTATATTAAAAATCAAATTTTTCATATAATTTAACACTTTCTTTTGATAATAAATATGCACATAGAAAAAATAATAACAATAAAAACACGTTTACTTATTACTAATACTAATTAATTCAATTTTATAATGAATCATAAATAATTTTATAACACATAATATTATTATTATTATTATTGTAATGTGCATATAATATAATACTGCATAATAATTATTAATTTTTTATAATTAAACATAAAATAATGAACTTAAAGATACACAATGTCAAACCTTTCATCAAATCTATTATGGTACATGTAAACTATATCATAACATTTTGTTTGTATATATTTTTAAAAATTATAATTATTTCAAATTTCATTAATACACTAATGCTCATGTACACGAGCTAAATTTTAAAAATAAAACCAAAATTGGAGTATTTTGCCGGCTGCATCATTCATTGTGTACTGTCGGTTATGAAACGTCTCTTGTTAGATTTAAATGGCAATAATCTCTTGATTAGGAAAATGTATGGTTCACCAAAGCATAACCAATTTAAAAATGATTAGCCATATTATAATAATGAACTCAAAAATTTAAGAGAAATATTTATAGAAATATTAAAATAAATTTCTGAAATAATTTAATGTAGTTGAAAAACTGTTAAAAATCAAATAATTATCTAGATTGATTTTTTTTTTAAATTAAAAAAGATGAAATAAAACAAACAAAATTACTATATAAATAATTTTTAGTGAAAGGTAAATTTCTCAGTAAGTATAGCTACTGCTAATCAGTTTATAGTGAGCATAGATGTTTTATATACTAATACAGAATCTTGTTACACTGTTTTACCAAAATCCTCACTTAATCCAGATTAAATAAGCTAATTTCAAGTTATTTAAAATATTTTTTATAACATTTTACTAAGTACTAGCCCATTAAAAGAATTCAGCATTTAGTTAAATATTTTTGGGTGACAGCAAGGATTACTGAATTGCTTTCACTTGGATAACTAACTTTTGATGAAATTCTGTTGAAAATCAGGGTTTCAGAAATTCATTATCTTAAAAGTTACTTCAGTGAGTTTGAGCCCCATCAAACTGTTTTTCAATTTGTTATTTATACTCACATACTCAGGTGATCAACTCAAGGTGGCCACCATTAAGACCTCAGTTTTATGAGAAACTTTAAATAGGAAACTTATTTTTTCCTACATTAAAAATATAGCATTACCACTTTTTAAATCTTTCCTCTTTTTCCAATATAATGCCCTACTTCATTATTTCTAATGGAACCCTGCATTTTTATGGCAATTTTGGTAGAAAATAGTACTTTAAGACATTTTTATTCTTGGGTATTTTTTTCTAAATGCAGCCGTTAATGAAGGTATGGGTTGACAATTGTAAACTTCCAAAATCTGTCCTAACTGAATTGCAATTCTGTTGTAATTCTTTCTTCCAAAAAATAAAAGAACACCACACTGTTCAAGGTAAGAGTTTAAATTTTACCTTTTTTTCTTTCTTCATGGAAGTAGGCCAACTTGGGACCATGCAAATATTACTTTTTAACCTCTTTTCTTTTTTTTCATACGTTTCTCATTTTTTTTGGCATGGCTTTGTTTTTCCTCATCAGTCACTTTCTTTCTGTCACAAGAACCTTTGCATTGTAAATTATTCTTTGAAAGTTATTTCTATTGTAACAGTCCTCTTCTTTCAAGCCAATCTTTAGGAGGTTCTCTTCCATCTGATTAAGTTAGTTCGATTTACTTTTCATGTTTCAAGTTTTGTCAAAGATTTATTTATTTATTTAGCACATGCTAGTAAATTTTTACATTGCTCATAGAAATTTTACTTTCTGAGAACCCATGGTGGCCAACTTGAGTTGACTATAACGTGAGTATATTACACCTAATTTCTACTATAAATATAAATTTATAATAGTAAATTTTTGCGGGCACTAGTGAAGAGAAAACATTTTAGTTATATGTGTAATTTAAATGAATACTTTAAAAAATTGGGTCTCAAAGCTGTAATTTTTTACCAAACAAAATAAACAATTATCGAAAAATATTTTTTTTTTTTATTGGCAGTAAATAAATTTTGTTAAATTGGTAATAAGTTTAGAAAAAATTAACAGTAAATTCTGAGAAAAATTTAATTTTAAACAATTTGTGTAAATGAGTAAATAAAAACATATATTTTTAAAAATGAAGTTTTATTTAACTGTAAACAACAAAAATAGGGAGAAATTATTTAATTAACATTGGCCAATAATGTACTGCCAACAAATTAATTAATTACCTTCCATTATTATTTTCAGTTTGGTTTTGTTTGTTCAAGATAAACAAAAAAACTACCCGATCAATCGCAACCAAATTTTTACCCATGTTTTTTGCATAAGTGAGAAGGTTTTTACGTGCATTTCATCTTGAAAAAAAATTGTATGTGTAGTAGTGCAGATTTGATGGTTGAAAACAAACTTTAATGAACTGTGAACTGTGTATGTCTATCACTATGTGAGCTGGGTTTGAACTGAATGATTATTATTAATACCTAAAAACCAATTTGTAGATTTCTGAAATTCTAAGTTTCAAGGGTTAAAATGGATTTTTGATTTTTTTTAAGAATCCTGTTTATTTTTTTAATTTCTCAGTAAAAAATGAAGAATTGACCTGATTTTTGGTGAGTGCAATCTTCATGTCAATGAACCAGTTTCTAGATTTTAAAAATTTAATCTTGAAAGGGAATGAAGGAAGGTAAAAAAAATTTTTTAAATGATTGTAAATCTTCCCAATCCCAAAAATAGTACATGAGATATTCAGAAGATTTGGGTTTGTAAATGCTCTTCAGATAAATATTTAAAAACCATTTTTGGTTTTTTTAAAGGGTATGAAAGTATACAGCGCTGTAGCTCAACCACCACAGCCACTGACAGCGTTACTGTATGTGTGATTGGCTGCATCTGCCTCCAGTTACTTGACTAAAAACCATAAAATAAAAAGATTGACTGCTAAGGAAACATAAGTAGCCATCCCATATAGTGCAGGCAAAGCTGCGACGGGGAGCTAGTATATTATAAAATTTAAATCAACTGTTGAATAGTTAATTCTCAAAATAGTAATATTCTTAACTTGATAACTAATAATTAGTAATAACAAACTACACTGAATGTAGTCTGTATTTCTTGAAGTACATAATTTTAGAATAATATTCCAGTTCTCAAACAAAAATATGCAAATAATGTTTTCATTTATAGTTGTTGTTAACGGAAATTTATGGGTAGCAACATGTCAATATAAATCTTTCAAAAAAATGAATTCCTAATCACAAAGTATTTATAACAATTATCCAATCATAGAAATCACTACTGATGGTTAATAATTCTATTGAATAACCTGATGAATAATTTATTATGAACAAGAAAACATTATTCAAATAACATAATTTGTAGTTTAGTTTGCAATTTGTAGTAAAATATTTTACTATCAAATTTTTGTAGCAATAATTGGTTGGCTTAATAAAGTTGTGTTTGAAAAGATATTTTACATACTTAATTACAAATATACTAAAAGAAAGAAAAAAAAAAATACAGTTTTTATTCTTCTCATTTGTAAAATGTTTAACAATTTCAACCAGGTAATTATCAGAAAAAATTAAATATTTTTAATTACATAAGAAACAAAATGAAAATATTCTGAAGCAGTTTTTATTCACTGAAAAATCTATTTTTATTAGATTTGAAATTAAATTAAAAAATTTAATAAGTGATCATAGGCAGTCTATAGAAAATTCCAAGTAATGCAATAAAATGTTAAAACTAGTTTTCTGTAAAAATATGATATAATTATGACCACAAAATGTAATTGAATCATCTATTTTTAAAAAAAAATCACCTTCTAAAAAATGGATCGCAGAATTTAAAAAAATCAGTAGCAAATTCTACTAAAAATTGTTTTGATTTCTAACTGAACATGATGTCTATATTTTTTAAAAAGGCTGCAAATATTTTCAGTACGATGGTATACCTCTTTTTCCATGAAGTTGGACAGCATTTAAATCTCTCTTATTTAAATGAATGTATCAGATGTGAGTAAGGTTCAGTTAACAAGTAAAAAGATTTCATTTTTCTCGATTCCTATCTTGTGAGGGTACATAAATAAGTATTTACAAAATAATGTACCATTAATAAAATTAAGTAGCAAAATTCTGAGTATAATTGAGCTTGTACAGAACATCTAAAACATATCAGAAGAGCTTTTTTTATGCTGTTTATTACATTAAGTTTTGAATATACTATCAAAAATATTTTCAGTGTCTTTAAGATACAGTGGATTGAACTCAATAATTTTAAATTTGTTTAATGATAATAATAAAAATGACTCCTTTTTTTTTATTAAGAATTCTCACATTCTGTTCTGTTTTATTTTTAAGTTTATTTTTTTTAAAAAGATATTTGTTTTTTTATTTATGTCATTTAATAAATTGGTGAAATTTAAATTCTCTCGTTACTTATAGTTAATTCTTTTAAAGTTTATAAGCTATTTATTAAAGTTATTTACTGTAAACATAAAAGGAATGTTTTTGAATAATTCCTTACTAAGTTTTTTTTATGAAATTGTTATACAATAATAAAGGTACAATATGTGACTCAATTTTTTGAATATAATTTAAATTATATTTAGAACTACAATTTCTGTTCTGTAACTACAAAAATTCACAATAATATTAATTTACATCTGTAACAGAAAACTGCAAAAAAGTTTTTGGCAACCAAAGTTGTAAAACAAAACATCTTGAGACCCATGTTTACAAGTACATAAATTATTTTTTTAATTGTTCTGTAGAATGTATAGTTAAAGTAAATTCATTTTACTAAAATGAAATTGACTTCAATTTCAGTAAAATGAAGTAAATTCATTTACTTCAATTCATGAAAGTTGAAATTTTAGATTCTGAAAAATTAGGCTGGATTCTCAAACTTATTTTATAATTTCAGAATGTAGCTAAACTTTGTCTACTAATCAAATTTGGCTTATCGTAAAAGAAAAAAAGGAACTAGAAATTAAGATTATTAGTTCAGCATACGATAAAGTTGTAGGATTTTTCTTTAAAATATTATTATATTCGATTTGTGTCCTATAAAATGAGTACAATTCATAAAATGAAAATTAACGTTCACAAATAGTTTCATGAATATCATAACGTAAATTACCAGTCGCATTAACGATAATGCAACACGTTAAGAAATAATTTTTTCCATTTGGAAATAATTACTTTGATCATAAAAATGATTTTTAAGTCAGTATTTTTCTTTTGGAAAAATATAATGTAAAGAGGTAAAAAAATACATAGAGTTGATTATTTTCAATTACTAATATTGAAAATAATTATAATACACTAAAAAATAATAATTCCATTAGCAGCAATGAAAACGATAGAAGGATGAAGTGTGATCAATATAACAAGCTATTACATTAAAATACACAATTATTATAATTAAATACATACTTATCATGACTTATTAGGAATAATAATGAATAATAGATTAAACGTTTAGTAACATAATTTTTAATAAAAATAAGTGAATCTGAAAAACAATTGGGGCATTTTGAAATGTAACATCATTATTTACTAAAAACTCACATTATATACATCAGCAAAATTAATTAAGTTAAGACTTAATTAAAGATATCTTCCCCTTCAAAGAAAACTTAAAATAACAATTTTAATAATCTTGAAAGAAAATGTAGTTAATTTACCTTACATTAATTAATATACATGAATAAGTATAAAACAAGTTGTTAAATAAATATCGTACTAAATTTGTGATTATACTGATAATTGTTATCAAAACAAATCCCTATTAGTTAATGAAATATTCAAAAACTAAAGAAAAATCAAGAGCTGGGATATCACTAAAAATTATTACAACCTTTTTTTTTTTTTTACCTTCATTTCTCAATCACCAAAAAGATTTATCGTTCTATTTCAGAGAAAATACTGTTTTTTCTATTACAGTCTAAAGGAGGTTTTGAAATAAGAATTAAAAAATGATTTTCATCCTTGTGCATTATTATAAAAGAAAAACAACATCAAATAAAGTAATGTAATGAGGTTGAGAACCTGTCATTTGTTGTTCTGAAATCTGCTATAATTATAACAATGGTAAACAGTTTTCTTACTTTTTTTCCTAATAGAAATAACAATTTTTCACCAAAAATATTAATTTTTACTGGTATAATGGATTCTACTTTGACGTTTATACCATAAAGAAGAAAAATAGGATCTCATAAAAAAATGTTCTCTAGAACTGTCTGTGTTATCAAGACACAAAGAATATAAAATACAAATAACTAAAAAAAAAAAACTTCACTGTTTTTCTACTTGTCATTAAATGTTGACTACAGAGTGCTGAATTCATGTTAAAATCTGCTACAATATTACAACAGGATAACTAAAGTACTAACAGTAAAAAGTACTGTTTCTCATCGGTGTTAAGTAATTTTTATCACCAGCAATAATAATTTGCCAGCCCTTGTTGTTGACTTATACCATAAGCTTTATTTATATGTTTATAAATTTTATGAAGAAAAGGATTTGAATGCTTCACAGAGAAAATTGGATAACATAAGAGTAACTGATACTGGATGAAGAATTTAAAAACGAACTGAGCCGGCTCAAACAACAGTTATTTGTGATCAATTTTAACGCTGCTATTACTAGTGCCAGTATTTGTGTTACTACACAAATTAGTGTTACACAAATTGTGTTACTACACAAATTATCACATCTACTGTTGACAGTTGTAAACTATTAATACTTTAGTACAGTATAGTTTCATTCTTTTAGCTGTGTTTTTCTAAAATGCCAAATTTGTTTGAGGAAAGGATTGCTATAGTAAAAGCTTATATACATCTGAATATTTTCAAAAATGCGTAAAAAATTTGGGGGAAAATTTCTGATTACCAATATTCCATTAAAGAACAACAGGCAACATTTTGCTAGGACTCCAAAGGTCATAGACAAAATTCAAAGAAAGATTTCTCCCGGTTTGAAAGAACCTGTATATAAGTTATCAAAAATGAGATATAAAATACACATCTTGTTGTAAGATTCTTTATGATTTAAATTTAAAAATCTATAGAGTAATGATTGTGTAACTTAAGAAAACAGACAGACCAAAACTTCTTAACTATTGCGACTGCTTCTCAATAATATTGTCGATGGACAGATACTGAATTTCATGTCAGATGAGGTACAATTTTATTTATCTGGGTGTGTTAATTTGCACAATACCAGTATTAGATGTCTGAAAATCCTCACCAGATATTTGAATGCCCACTTCATGATGAGAAAATCAGTTTATTGTGTGTGTATAGTGAGAAAATCAGTGTATTGGTAATTGTACAGCAGGACCAATATTTTTTGACTGGACTGTCAATGTATTAGAGTATTGTACAATTTTCAAAAAATTCTGTTATAAGATTGTGTATAATTAAAAGATTGTGATAATAACATGGCTTCTTCCAACAAGTCAGAGCAATATGTCACAAATCAAACGATTCGCTAGCATGTTCATGCATCTTTTACAGAAGAACGAATTTTCAGCAAGAGCTGTGGCCTCCATGCTCCTCAGATTTGTCTTGTTGGGATATTTATCTTTGGAGCTATTTGAATAAAATCCCCACATTTTCAATGAACTGAAGGTGAACATTCAACAAGAAACAATGACACTGACAACATTTTGTCAGGTGATTCTCAATATGATCACAAAAGTGGACTGCTGGCAGGGTGCTCAATTCAAACATCTTTTGTAAAAATATAGTAAATATGTAAAATTTTGTTAATATAAATACAAAGTTTAATTTAATTTGTATTTTCACATCACTTACAAAATGTTACATGTCACAATTGTGTTTAGTTTGTAGCGGTTTGCTTATAAGTTGACCACCTAGAATAATCTATTTTCTACCTATATTCTTAAAACAGCAACCTGAGTTCAACTGTGGGTTGAGAAGGGATATAAAAAAAACAAATTTTTAGCATCCATTCAGTAATTTTATAAATACCATTTCAGTTTTTCCCCAGAAATATGTAAATAATTAACATTCTTTGCCAATTTTGTATCCTACTATCATAAATAACTATGAATGAACACTGATGTATTTGACATATTCTGTACAATAATAATAAACTAAAAACTCATAAAAGCTCTTACTACTGCTATCCTCTTTGAATAGTTTCCTCTCTCTTTTTTATCTGTTTAGCCTCCGGAACTACAGTAAGGTATTACTTCAGAGGATGAATGGGAATGATGTGTATGAATGTGAATGAAATGTAGTCTTGTACAATCTCAGGTTGACTACTCCTGAGAAGTGTGGTTAATTGAAACCCAACCACCAAAGAACATCTGTATCCACGGACTAGTATTCAAATCCATATAAAAATTTTTACCTTCACTAGTATTTTTTAATAGTTCCCTAACACTTGGATAACCTACATTGTTTAAATATTTCCAATAATTTTTATTGATAAAACCTTCTAGGATTGCCCATTATTATTTCTAGATATTACCAAAAATGCTGGGTCATGGTGAAGCAACCAACTGTTATACTAAAATCTAAAGTAACATTTTCTCATATTTTCATCCATATCCCGGAAAAATCATAGAAGTTATAACTGTCACTTGATCAGCATGGAAAATTCTTTAGTCAGAAACACACCCTTTGAAGGCAAATAAAATAGTATGAAACTACTCAACATCATTTCATCTTTTTGGGTCTTAATTAGTTGAAATTTTTCAGTCTAATCATCACTGTCTTGATTCACAGGAAAAACCATAAACTCGGTCATCACCAACCACTATTATCCTGGATATTCTCTGAAGCGATATAATCAAGATTATCTTGATAACACCACTTTATATAATATCACATTAGGTCAACCATCAGGAGATCTGGAACCTGATTCCACTCAGAACTTAATTCTTTGACTGTACTCATTTGATGTGTTCTGTAACCATTCTTATTTCCTAATTTATATTGCTAACAGTCTAAAGGTACTTGTAGTTGGGCTGTTGAATTTTGGCAACATCAGGGCACCTTTCTGTGTAGTGTGATAATAAGTCTATATTTAACCAAACTGGAATTGTAAATATTTATATCTAGTAACAGACTATTCACCAAAATAAATTTATGAATGTTACTCTGATGCACTCTACCAAATATTCACATATAATATTTTATGCAAACTAGAGGTTCCTTTTTTAAATGTATCCAGGAAATTGCTTTGAAAGATGTGTTGAATAGCATTTAAATTACTATCTCCATTATCAGCCAAGATTCATACCTCTCACTAAACTAGTGTTGCATAATATTAGTAAAATGGTTTTTAAGGATTTTGACCAAAGTCAGACAAGATTTTGTATATTGGTACAAGTAATGTAATAGTTATTTTTAAGGATGTATCATTTAATAACAGCTGCTTATAAAGAACCATTTAGGAATTCACACATACTGCTGAATTAAACCAAAACTAGTGCTCTAACAAGTCAGAATCATATTTCCAACATCCAAATAGTTTTAGGTTTTAAATAACAACAGTACAGTGTCACAACAGTACAGCGATATAAAAATCATACAATATGTACAAACATTAGTAACTGGTTAGTTTATTTCAAATTAATGAACAACTTAAAAAAAAGTTAATATATTATTTATTCATGGTTGATATTTATCAACCACATTTCCATTTTGTGATTCTACCATTTTGTGGAACACTAATCAAAGGGCTATAAAACATTGTGTTGATTTTTATTTTAATGAAATCGAATAATTGTAGATGAATAAAGATAGATGATCCATCTGTTTTAGTATTAGATATAATTAAAAAAACATTGAACACCATAACATGTGGCAATATAGAAGTAAACATAAACCTTTACTTAACAAAAAATGAAGTAGATTTCAAATTTTAATATAATGCAAACATAGAAACAGTTCTGATCACATATTTATTGTATATGAACAAAGAAGTAAGAATACACTTTTATTCAAACTATTAAATATTTTTTTGAAATTATTTTCCTAATTTTTTTTTAAACTGATTAAAAAATTCAAGCCTAAAATTGAAATTGAACTAGGATTCTGTTTTCAAATAATAAAATGTTAACAAAATTTAGTAATATTGGTAGATCATGAACAATGTATGGAATGCAAAACAACCATGTCAATAAATCAAACAATGGTAAATTGTTATATATTTAATTTTTTAAGCAAGCTGCAAATCTTACAGTCATGACGTTACATTTTTATTAACGTATAACTTATTTTATTAATTGACACTCGATTATTATGAACATAACAATTTTAATTCAATTTAGCTGTAATTATATATAAAAAATGTATATATGTATGAATATTGAATTAATAATTTAAAATATTCCCTGATGATGGAAAAGTGTCTCTGAAGGCGCTCAGATAAATTTTTATATTAAAAATTATTGTTAAGTGGAAATATTATTTTATACAAAAAAATTAATATATATGACTCCTATGATCACATGTAATAAATTTAATTAAGAGAAAAACTTTTTAAAACAGTCTATTTTCCAAAAGAATTCAATTTTGAACATTTAATGTAAATTTATTATGTGGAATTAGATGGAAACATGACTGAACAGATTCGTATACTGTGGATAAATAAATAGAACTAATGGCACATAAAGTATTGGAATTTAATGTTAAGAACAAAAATTAAAAAAGAAATAATAAAAGTTTTTATTTACTGAAAAATCTGAGATTGGCTTCAGACAAAATACAGTAAGATTTTTTAATCATAAAAGGTTGGGTTTCAATTAACCATATGCCTCAGGTACAGTTGGCCTGAATCTGTACAATACAACACCTCACTCATACGTCATAAACAAGGGATGCAGCTGCCCCAAATCCAGAAAGCTGGATAGGTTATCTGGAGATTTCCAGAATATTTATAAGAAAATAAAATAAAATCACATGATGCAAATTTTATATAAAATGATAAGGGCAAATAAGTTTGATTATACAAAGAGTATCTCGCCTTCATCAAAAAGTGGATGACAAATTACAGGTAGGCATCATAATTAAAATTATTGCTGTAATTTTTTTTTTAAGTTAGATCTTACTATATTAGTCAAGAAAATATATATATATTTTTCTTTTATATCCTTCAATGGATTTTTATTAGACCTTATATTATGAATTAAAGGTAGAGATATTTATTCATTTTCAGGCAAATACATAATCTACTCCTAACAGAAATAGTTGTGTGGTTTGATTGTCTCTTCATGTACCCATTTTCTTTATTGTATATTCATTATTATGATGTAGGCATCTAAAAAAGATCCTACATTTATTTTTGAGGAAGGAAATAGACATTACTAAACCCGATAAGCTTGATAATGTGTTGGGCTTTGTATGGAAAAAACCAAATGATGGAGTAAAAATGGGCACCATTACAATTAAATCGACATCAAAAACTTTTTATTTACAATTTTAATGCAACGAATGAACAAGAGAAGGAAGTATTCCAGGTTTTATAATTTTCTTTTTTAATAGTATTATTTTTTGATTATTAAATTCAATTTGAATTCTTCTGTATTAGTTAACTGATAGTATGAATATTTCATGTTCAAATAATTATAATTTGATCAGTTTTTAAATCCACAAAATGGTCATGGTAAACTAAATTGAGAACATGTTTAAAATTCCAAAGGTTCAAAAAAGGATTTTATTTTTTAATTCATTAAAATTAAATTTATAATAATAAAACTAGAAAATAACTATTAAGTTTTTTCAGATCACCAATTCATCTTTTTATTTATATGCAACCACATCATTTTTAAAAAGATTCAAGTAAGAGCAACTATAAAATATATACAAACAATCATTATATAAAAAAATTATGTTTATTATCAAAAATATACATAAACAATAAAACAATTAAAACAGAATAAAAGTAGCATTAAAACAATATTTAAAACAGAATGATACACCAAAATAATGAGCAAATAATAAAAAAATGTACTAAAATATTTTTAAATAAAAAAAACAATAATACAGTAAGAAATTAAAAAAGATTAAGCGATTGTTTTTATTGCAAAATTAAAATAAAAAATCCAACCATATAGAAAAAAAAAATTAAAATTATTTACTACTCGCATCATAATTTGGCAAAACAAATAAATAGTCTATTAATATATTAAAAAAAAAAAAACTGTAATCTTCTAAGAAATATGTGAGAGAAAATGGCGAGTGCAACATCTCATGACAGTCATCTACAAATGTTCTTCTTTTCCAGTCTTCTCGATGGTCTCGTCACTGAAATAATGATTATGATCACTGTAGTCGAATGACTCATTCATTTAAATATTCTACAATTCATTATCATAATCATCAGCTAAACCATCACCCATCATCATCTGATGTAATTAGTAGCATCACCGCTGGCCCGAAGTCTGTCTTGT
This sequence comes from Zanna intricata, assembly GCA_010016005.3. Taxonomy (NCBI): domain Eukaryota; kingdom Metazoa; phylum Arthropoda; class Insecta; order Hemiptera; family Fulgoridae; genus Zanna; species Zanna intricata. The sequence continues at coordinate 34,051 of JAAAKQ030511899.1, forward strand.
AGCAACGGACAGCAATATCCCCTTTTCCCATGCATACGAAATCTCAAGCCACCATAAGCATCTTTCCTTATTTATAAATTATATATGTATGTATATAAATACTTCTACGTTAATTTAAATAATATTAAAATAAGTAGTTAATTATAATACTTACTTGAATTAGTTAATAAATTAATTGAAACCGATACCATCATGTTAATAATAACACAAAAAATAACTAATGATACTGCCACCACACAAAAGCATTAAACTAAAATGATTGTATGATAGCAAGAAAGTAATATAAAACACAAATTTTAAATTTAAAAAAATAAATTTTAATAATGTAAAATGTACAGTTTTAAATTTTATAGGAATACAAATACTTATTTTATATTACTTTCTTAAAACACATCTACTAAACAAAAATAATAAAGAAATTATACTTAAAGAATATACTATAAAGAAAAATACTTTGTTTAAGGTAGGAGAATGTGCAGATTTATTATATTTTATAACTGTGATGCACATTTTTTGATTTTATAAAAACTGATGCATATTATGTAATTGAATAATTTAATTAAATTATATTAACTGAGATATCAAATTAATCGGTAAATAACACTTACTGATATTTAGGAATATTTAAATGGATTCCAATAAATTAATAGATGATTATAGATTAATAACACAGTTTAAAAATCTCTGTTTCATATAAAATAAAAATTTTTTCTGCTCTATGTAATATGACAAAGGCAAAAGTTTTTAGAAATATTAACAATAATTTACAGTTTACTCTCAAATCACATGAAAACTGTTCTTCCACGATATCTGTTCAGAGCTCCTCTTCAGTGGAGTTACTGGTAACAGTTTTTAAGCCATCTAGCTTAAAAAGATTTGGAACTATTCAGTATGAAATCAAATATATGTGATTTGTATTGTTTTGTTTATTTAATATACTTTTATAAAAATTTATTGTGTTTGTAAATTATACATTATTAAAGGTGTTGAAATCTACAATAACTAAATAATATGAAGCTGCAAACACATTAAATATGACAAGTACAATACATTAAATGAAAAACAAACAAAAAATAAATTATGTATAAATATATACCAAAAATAATTGTAACTCCACTGAAGTAGTTCTGAAATATATTCAGAAAAAACTTTCCACACAATTGAAAGATGTGGGTAAACATTTTTGAAGTAATTGATTTGAGTGTTATTTCTACCCTTCCTATCATTGTAACTAACATCCATAGTTGATGCATTCTCCATTCTGAAAACTATTATTAGCCCTGATTTTTCCTTTGTTGGGATCGTCAAATAAATAGCAATGTTAAGCTTGTTCTAGTCTTCATCCCTACTTTTACGATCTCTTCTGCTTTGGCCTTTCTGCTTTAACAGTTATATAATTTCTTGAAACAAATCATTCTGATTCTTTATTTTAACAATTTAAAAATTTTAAATGTTATACCAGAGATTGAGTGTTTATTTGTTCATTAATTATCTCCTGTTCTTTTATCTTTAGCTTAAATATTTTCATCTTTTCTAGATTATTTAAATATTTTCTTTTTTCTGCTTAATGTAATATTTTCTTGAATTTTATCCATGCATAATTTGAATTTTTTATGCAAAACATTTGATAGAAAAAGGATATATTCCTAATGAAATGATAAAACTCAATGAAAATATTACATTATGCAAAAAAAAGGAAAACATTTAAATAATCTAGTAAACATGGAAATATTTAAGTTAAAATTAAAAGGACAGGAAGTAATAAATAAAAAAAATAAACACTCGATCCGATGTAATGTTTAAAAATTTTAAATGTTAAAATAAAGAATCAGAAGGATTAGTTTCAAGAAATTATATAACTGTTAGGGCGAAAGGGTCAAAACAGAAGAGGCCATGTCAATAGGGATGGGGATTGGGAGGAGCTTAACATGGCTGTTTATTCTAAAATCTCAATATAGGAAGACAAAATAAAGTGCTAAATAGTTTTGAGAATAGAGTTACTCCAAAACACATCAACTACGGATGTTAGACTGACAATGCTAGGGATAGCTGAAAATAACACTCAAATCAATTATGATAATCTTAGTGGAAATATAAAATACCATGAAAATATTTTTGAAATACTATATCATTTCATTAAGCTGCTCAACAAAGCAAAAGATTTTAATCGAGACAAAATTTGTAAAAAATTTTTAACTTCACTTTCTTTTAGAAATTTCAAGAGCTAACTTGATAGATATTATGAAAAAGTACAGTTTGGTATATTAAAGTTTTTGAATTGTATTTGATTGTTAATATGATCTATATTTAATTAAATTACACAATACGATGATAAAATATAAATATTTAAACAATTAGTAGGAAGTAAATAATCAACAAAATGTTAGTGAAAGACAATGCATGAAGCTCTGAGTATGCCTGTGCACTCAGAAAAAATAAATTATGACAAAAAAGTAATAGCCTTATTTTATCTTAAAATTTAACTGTAATGGTTAAAAATATTCTAATGCTATTACATTTTTAAATAGTATTCTGAAAAAAAAAATGATCTTTTCAGAAAAAAAACTATAAAAAGAAATTAATAAAATATGCATAAACACTCATACCATCATACATAGACCAATTTAATAAATACAAAGGGTAAAATGCAGGATTTGTATTAAATTATGTAAGGATATGTACAAAGGATAAAATTTCTGAAAAGAAAAACTGAAATTTAATTAAACTAGGGTTTGCAGTAGCATCTAAAGGAAAACTTTACACAAAAATTTCATTTACTTTTAAATTTTTACTAGATAAGATGTTTAAAGGAATAAATTTTTTTAAACTGTCATAAACAGTAGTTGAATGTATCACCATTAGAGAAAAGATTTCATGTTGACATTTACTAATCTTTAGTTCACAGTTACTTTATGATTATATTTATACATCTGTGTTAATAGCAACACTGAACAGAAATCCATAATTAATAACAGCAAATTATATTAAAACCAAACCTTTCTTATTCTAAAAGAAAAACATTCTTTATTCTTAAAAATTTAGGTGATTAAAATACAGCACATAATCAAGAGTGATTTTATAAAATATAATTTTAAAAATATCAAATGAAAATATAAAGTAATTAATCAATTAATTGATATAACAACATTAGTTTTAATTAAAAAGTACGAGTAATAGATATTAAAATATGAAAATTTTTTTTAATAAACGAAATAGAAAATAAAGAGCTCAAAACAAATACTAAAAAAGAAAAAAAAAAGATAATAATACAAGGTATGGTTATTAAATGAGACTAATGCTGCTACAGAAAAACTGTGCAAGCATCAAATTCATATGACTGACAGCTGAATAGCATTGAACCTTCTCTTTCGATTGTCTGCCACTCCAGTTTCTGTATACATATTACTCTGCCTGTGGCCTTCGTTTAGATAACATCTGTTTTGTTGTTTTGCCAAAAAAATGATGTGTTTTATTTGAGCAAAGAATTTTTGTGAAATTTTATATGAAATTTAGAAAAACCGCTATTGAAACTTAGCTTTTATTAAAAAAGTATATGGAAGTGAATTTTTTATCACATGCGCAGATTTTTGAGTAATTTAAGCATTTTCAACATGGTCAAGAAGATGTTGAAGATGATGATTGTTTTTTTCTATATTCATGGGATTGTGTATCTTCACTAGGTTCCCAAAGGTCAAACTATTAATGAACATTACTACCTTGTACCTTGAGGTTCTCACTCAACTCCATAAAAAAATAAAAAACTACCCAAATTGTGGAAGAACAAGTCATGGGTTCTTCATCAAGACAACGCACTGGCTCACACTGAATTGTCTGTCAAGACATTTCTAGCCAAGTATAACATCCCAGTGTCAGATCATCCGCCTTATTTGCCTGACATGGCACAATGTGACTTTTATCTGTTTTCCACATCAATCTGCATTAAAAGGAACAAGATTTCAGATACTATGAAAGAAAAAGTGGTATGTGTTATGAAAGAGCTCACAGAAGAACCCGCACTGTTTCTAACAACGGAAAATTCTCATAAGACATTGTAGGGGTAGAGGAGGGTTGTATATTAAAGGGGATAATAACTAATTATGTATAAATTTAAAATAAAATATCTTACAACATTAGTTTCATTATTTAACAGTCACCCTTACACCTCATATACCCTATTTTTTTATCATTTATGATCAATAACTGATCATCATTGAATAAAAGTAACTACATCAATTATGTAAGAGTATCTTAGTTGTTATGTACAACTGTGTTATCATAACAACTGAGACACTCTTATGTAACTTATGTAATTACTCTTATACAATGACGATCAGTTGTTTTTTTTTTGTTTCACCTCTGGAAACACCGTTAGGTTATATCTTCAGAGGATGAGATGAGTGAATTGTAGCTTGTGTGAAATGCCATGCCTGACCGGGATTCGAACCCGAGACCTCCGGATGAAAACGACCAGTTGTTATGATTAGTAATGTTTTATAATTTGATCATTTATGTTTCTAATTTTAATGTTTTAAATTATAAAAAATTTCTCTCCTGAGGATGGTTAGAAGACCGAAAGCACTAGAGATATTATATAAATTGTAGGTAAGATTGGTTTTTATACTATAAATAAATAAATAAAAAGATTTTCATTTTATAAAATTTAATGATATTATAAATTCATTTGTTTTGTTGGTTGACTGAAATTGTTAGTGATATTTTTTTTATAAATTTATTCCTTTTTTACAATGCAATCCTGCAATTTTAATGCATTTAAAAACTGAAATATTTTGAGTATGTATGATATTACTTTTTCAATACAAATTAAATTTACATTAATAGAGTCATAAAAAAACATATTCTTTAAGAATTGATGAAAACTTGTGCTGTATTTTTTTTTTTGTTATATCGTAACATCGTATCATCTGGAAAATATGTTCTTGTGTAGCATAATCAATGTTTAAAGAGAATATATCTGGTATAATGAGAAATAGGGATCAATTCTGGATACACATTTTACGATAAGAACAGGAAAAAATTTAATAACTACAAAACATAAAAAAGGTAATATTTACTATATAAAATAAATTAACTTACACAACTTAGGTTAATGTAAGGTTATTACAATTTTTTTTACGGTTTATAGGTATCACAGTGTGGATTTTAAAAAGAAATAATATTTAAAATTGATCAGGTTATTTATAAACATTGTGACTTGAGCAACTACATGTTTTATACACACATATTAGTAATAGACTAATATACACATATTAGTAATGGGGAAGGCAATGGGAAACCACCCCATTAATGATCTAATTGGATATCTCTAGTATCAGTAGCTCATGGTGGAGGCTTCTTCAGATAAATTGTCCAGAGGTAAAATAGTCCCCCAATCGGATCTCCGGAGGGGGACATCTAGGGAAGTTTCTTTGATAAAACATAAAAATCGGAAGAAAATAGGAACTTGGAATGTGAAAACATTACTACAGACTGGAAAACTTGAAGCTG
>JAAAKQ030511900.1:0-19622 GCA_010016005.3 Zanna intricata
TTGGAATATGTAAAACAAATTGTTAGGGATGTAGGATGTAGGAGGTATAACGAAATGAAACGACTGGCACTAGATAGTGAATCTTGGAAAGCTGCATCAAACCAATCAAATGACTGAAGACAAAAAAAACAAAACATTAAATCACATTATTTGTTGTATAATTTATGAAATTTAAATTATTTGTATAATTAACCAAATTACTTAAGTATTTTGTATAATTTATCAAATTTAAAACTATTTTTTTAACGGATACATAAGGAAGAGAAGACTCTCAATTCAATACAAAGGATCTATTTTTTGTTTTTGCGATTGGTTCTTTGTTCCTAACCAAACTGAGAGGTGAGACTATTCAGGAAGTGGAGGAGTTTTATCATTTGGGAAATAAAATAACAGGAGAAGATAGAAGCAGCAAAAAACCAGTGAGTAGAATACCCCAAGTAAAGAACGGCTTTAGCAAAAAGAACATCCTTTTTACAGCAAATAACATAAGCCTTGAGTTGAGAAAACAATTACAGAGAAAGTTCCTACAGAGTATGGTACTTGCATTTTATTACACAGTATTGCATTATATTTTTTTGTATTCAGAGTATTGTATTGTATCGGAGCGAGTAACGCACAATTGGAAGGAGGAAATGAGGAAACTTTTAACTTTTGAAGTATGGGCTTACAGAAGGATGGAAAAAGTATCAAACGAGGAGGTATTTAAGAGAGTTAATGAAGAAAGAAGTTCTCTAAAACAATTAAAAAGAAGCAGAGCTCAGCTCTATGATCTTATGATCACAGATGCTCAGAATATGTCTTATTACATATTCTTAGGCACCAAGGTCCGATTAACAGGGTGATAAAGGACAGATGGAAAGGTGATACTTACTTGTAGCTAAAGAGAAAGGCTGATAAGCGAGAAGAGTGGAGAGCTATTGCTTACCAGCCTAAGGGCTGTTGACCAAGGAAGAACCAAACCTATCGATTTCGATGATTCCTATTTTAAATTTTAAAAGAAGTTCCTTTGGATTTCATATTTTTATAGTTAAATTTAATTTTTCTTTACAGATACAACAGATATTTTTTAATTTCCTACTGTTGGACTATTAAAGGATAACGATATGTAGATTTCTATCTATTTATCTTTTAGACTCATATTCAACGTGCTTTTGCGATAAAAGTTTTAAAAATTAGGTAAAACATTTTTCAGTAAAATTAACATGAATTTCTGCATTTCAGAGGATCAGGTGCTCCTTTCCGAAGCAGAATTTTTATGTCGCTTCTTTGCATTCCTTTCTTTTTTTTTATCAAAATATAAGTCTTCGTTTATCTTTTCATTTCCTGAGAACGTTTTTGTTGTATTCAAAGAATAGTTTCTGCAAACCTATATGAATATTAAATTAAATCAAATATTAAAAAAAAAAACTATCTAATAAAAACCGGAATCAAAGAACAGAAATAATTTTATTTTTTCGATTCTTCTTTTATATATATTTTTTTTAAGGTCTCAAAAGAAATAGCTCAAAATTAGGGTTAAAAGGTAGGTTTCGGCAACAGTTTATAATTTGGTTAAGAATTATTGTTAAATCTTTTTTTTTTTTTTTGGAAAAATTATTTTTATCAATGCAAAGAATTGCATCTTTAACAATTTATTACATAATTCTAAATTCTAAAAAAAAAATGTATTATAAAGTTTGTTAATTAGAAAACTTTACTATTTTTCACAAACATATAAGAATTTCCATGTTACTTATTAAGTGTATTATTTTATGTAATCTTCGAATTTTAATGAACAGAATTAAATATTTCATATTTTTTTCTTTTTTCCAACTTTCTATTGCACTATCGTTTGAAAAAATTAAACAAATATTAATTTTGTAGATGTTAATAATTTAAATAAAAAACGAGTGTATTAGCATATGCAGTGAATAATGCTTTTTAAAAAATAAAATTGTTGCTATTACTGTATAAATATTTAGTAAAATCATATATATATATATATATTACCATGTAAATACTTAAATAAAATTATTACTAGAATTATTTATATTCAGATAGATATTCAACAGTAACTATTAATATGTAACATATGTTCAGAACCACAATGGAGGCTTCATACAGAATATTCATCACTTCTATAAATATTTAACAAACAGAGCAAAACTAACAAATGACATATACTGATACGAGTCGTGGTCTTTTGACAAACAATTCCCATTTTATATCAAATGCTATTTTCGTAAACAGATCAGTTTTACCAAGATTATGTACACGTCTATCATTAAGTGTATTATTATAATATACATGGAATAAATATTAAAATAACACAAATTACGAATTTATTTAGAGATCATATGAGTAAAATTTCGATAGACGTCATATATAATTACAAGTAAAACTTCTAAAACAATATTTACACCTGGAATTTAACGAATTTTAAGCATACAATTGAAAAATTATACAATTAAGAGTAAACAAAGATAATTTTGTGTCTGAAAAAAGAAATAGAAAATTAAATATCAAGTTAAGTAAATTCATTATATATTCAATGCTGGAAGTATTTTGTTATTTAGGTAGTAAAACTTCAAAGAATGTTCAAAGTAATGCATATATCTAAAGCAGACTTGCACAAAAAAAAAAAATTTTAAGCTAGTAGGATCTGCAAATGGAAAATTGAAGTCTAAGATTTAGAAAGAAATCCTGGAATATATCATTAATTATTAATCTCTAATCCAGTTTATATTAGATATAATCTCTCATACTGTGATACCTTATTACATTATTTTGCGCTAATAAAAATAATTCATCTAGTAAAAATTTTACTGTACTTTTTATTACTTAAGCTGGACTACAGAATTTATAAGGAGAAAATTGTATTCTGGGTCGAATTCATCTGTACAATTTAGTGATTAAAGATTCATCTAAATTGCTTTAACAACAATCCACAAGTGTTTGTGTGGTTTTGTTTCATAAATTTATAGAATTTAATACAAGAACTAATGTATCATAAAAACACTTTCATGCGGTATTTTACAATGATGTAATGTAGATGTTAAAACCAAATCTCATATTCAACTTCTGGATAAAAATATAAAATAAATTACGAGCTGTAACATAATAACTTGAATTTCATTTTGTTTGAAAAACATTTTTTACAACATAGTTAAAACATTTTTAATATTTAAAAAACTGTTATTTAAATATTTAACTAACGATTTACTATTCGGAAAGCCCATAAAGCCTTAGACTATCAAGTATCCTAGTGTAAATTTTTTATCTACAATTGTAGCAGAATTGCAACATAGCAGTAAAAAATTCGGCATCACAGACGTAACAATACGTAATATTTTCCTATACTTCATACGTATTATAGGATATTATAATACAAATATAATTAAGAAAAAAACTAAGATGCTCTAACATAATGAAATATAAGTAAACATGTATAACCATTTCTGTTGCGATTCTTAAAAATGTAATAACCGTCGTTAGATTAGTTCTAATATTTGCATTTCTATATGGAATTCTTATGGTAAATACTTAAACAAACTGTTTGGGTTTATATTGGAAACTTATCTTCTTGTGTTTAGAATTTTTTAACCTCAACAACCCCCACATCACTTCTGAACTGACTGAATATCAATTCAGTTTTTATCTTCTGCAGTACGTTTCTAATATAGCATATTTAATTTTCAACGAACGAACATTTCATTACTGAATTCATTATATATATATATATATATATGTGTGTGTGTGTGTGTTAACTTTTTTGTCTGGAATTTTGATTTTGTTTTCTGATTTAGAGTAAACATAGAGGATTACAAAAATACACGAATGAAAGCAATTCTTTCACCTCATAGTGGCCACCAAAACTAAAATCCTGTAATAACCGATAGGCAATAACAGTGTAAACAATCAGCTTGGCTCAAACACACTAATGTTAAGGTTTACTAAAATATATAAATATCAATTTTGTAAATAAAGTATCCTCCCCCAAAATTGAGAAAAAAATAACTTTTAATAACAGACAAATATACATAAAACTACCAAAATACGAGTTGAATACATTATACTAACTTAGCGAATGTAGGATCTTAATAGAGATTTATGAAAAACCATCAGGAACTCATTTTCGTTTCCTGCAAATTTATAAAAAAAAAAAAGCAAATTTATTACAAAAATCTAATTGTAATTTTCTAATTGTAATAGATAATGAAAATGAACCAATGTCATGTAAGACTACAACTTACATGAAGGACTTCGACTTCAATAATGACGTAACTATTACAAAATCAATTGCTAAGAAACAAAAAAAGATTTACCAAATGCTTTGTCAGTAAGAGTAATATGTATAGTGAAAGTCACCAGATGCGAAAGGCCCAAAAGGACCTCGGGCATTTGCTGTAGCCTTAGTATACTATAATGACATTATACAACTAATTATATTATAATGACATATATACATATATATATATAACATACTCAGATATATTATACAAATATAAAGTATGTAATAATCTGAGTAAAAGAGAAGTTAGAGATAATAATTATGTTAGAAATTAATTAATAACTGACAGAACAGTAATAATAATAACAATGTTCGTTTGGCAAACTAAATGTAATGCTTGATGGCTTAAATTAAGCTTGCGAAAGTCAAGATATGAGGATAAACAAAAAGAAAACAATATGTGTGATATAGGTGGAAAAAAGGACAGAATTGAGATTAAGACAGGAAATGAAGTTTTAGAGCAGATGAAGAAACTTCAATACTTGAGAGCTTTATAACAGAAGACCAGACTTGCATAGCAGAAATTAAAACAAGAAAAACAACAAGGAAACAGGCATTTAAAAAGAAGGGAAGACTAAGAAAAGATTAAACGTAGCATTAAAAATTAATGAAGTGGAGATTAATGAAATGGAGATTAAATAATGTTTTATTTAGAATGTGATGATCTATGGAGCTGAAATGTGGACGATGAGAAAGGCAGATAGAAGACTTGTGAGATGTTGGTGTGGCGATGTCAAATGGCAAGACCATATAACAAATAACACATAAGACCATAACAAATACATAACATAAATAAGACATAATATAAGTAAGACTATATAACAAAAAAGTATTACGAAGAATCTGAGAGAATAGGAAAATGTGATTAATATAAGAAAAGGAACTGGATAGGACGTTGTAGAGAAGAAGGTGGTTTATTAGTGGATGGGATAGAAGGCTTAATGAATGGAAAGAAAAGAAGAAGGAAGAGATTTCAAATGATGGATGGGATTGTGGAAAAGGGAAAATATGCGGAAACAAAAAGGTTAGCAAAGGATAGAAAGGTGGAGAGCAACAGCGGTGACAGTACGTTTCCTAATTCCGAACATTATGAATGAATGAATTATTTTCTAAATTCTTGTTTTATGAAAAACGTGTTAAAATTCCTTTTTATTCAATAAAAGTATGTAATCTTAATTTTTTAATTAATTTACATCTTTCAATATGATTACCGGTTTTTAGTCAACAACAACAAGAAAATAAAATTCAATTTTAATATTTTTTTTTAATAAAAAATTAAGACAAAATAAGATCATACCGCTTGGTCCGACCATAGCCGAAGTGGTTGTTTGCTACTCTGTCCCTTATTAATTCCCTTACATATTCAGTGATTTACTCAAGCAAATAAACTTTGAGTACAGTATACATACATATTTTTTTTTTTGTATTACCTCCGGAACCACCGTTAGGTTATATCTTCAGAAGATGATTGCCGGCCTCCGTGGCGGAGTGGTAGCGTCTCGGCCTTCCATCCGGAGGTCCCGGGTTCAAATCCCGGTTAGGCATGGTATTTTTCACACACGCTACAATTCATTCGTCTCATCCTCTGAAGATTTACTTAACTGTGGTTCTGGAGGTTATAAGAATAAAAAAATGATGAGATGAACGAATTGTAGCGTGTGTGAAAAATGCCATCCCTGACCGGGATTCGAATCCGGGACCTCCGGATGAAAAGCCGAGACGCTACCACTCGGCTACGGAGGCCGACCACAGTATACATATTGTTTCCCTTTATCTTTACTTTGAAAAAAATCATCAAACCGTTCATCTTTTAATTCTTCTAAAATACTCAAACCTTAAGTACTTCAATCCGATCTACGTTTATTTAAAATAAATAAGTCAACATAACTTTTTAAAAATAAATCATTTTTAAATGTAAATCAATTAATAACTAACTGTGTTCCGTGTAGATCATATTTAAACATCATTTGGTTAAAACCAAAGAATTGTTATACCAATATTATTTTGAAAAATAAAATAAATATTTTTTTAAAAATCACTTGGCTAAAAGTATTCGTATTGTAAAATGTAGAATTATATTTTTATAAGTAAATAGATTTAAGAAAGATTTATTTTCTATTGATTACTTACTACTAATTATTTATTTAAAAACTTCAGAAAAAAGTAATCATAAATTATTTTACAGTTAGTCTAATGGTATCTTAATGTTATAAGGGAATAAAATATAATTTAAAAATCGTTAAATCAGATCGGATTTAGTATATATTTATTTACTTATTCCATTTCTTAACGTTTTTCATAAAATGTAAATGAAATGTAAAAATTTTAAATGTAAAAAAAGTTTCATTTAATTTTATGTTTAATTTTATGAACTTTTTTTTTTCAGTAACTGGATGGTATCATAATTTATTTTCAAACAGGAAGAGTAGGTTAAAAATTTTAAATAATTTGTGGTAAGTCCAGGTTATACAGTAAAAGACTGTTATGATTACACTTATGATACAGGCTAAATTCTGCATTTAAAAAAAAATGAAAGAATAAGCGTATTAAAGTTGTTTATGTAATCCGTAGGAAAAAAACTATCCATAATATTATGATGTACATTATTCCTCTGGTCTAAAGGAAAAAAAAAACCGGTAGCTGACATTACATGGACTTATTTAAATAAAAATGTATTCAATAAAATATTCATTAGAGATAACTACAGACAACTCGTTTTAAACTTCCTGCATTTTATCCAAATGTATTTCATATTTCATTACGTTTTACTTATTTTTCAGTGACATGAGCATATCTTAACATTTAATATGTAATTCATTATTTATCTGTTGTATGTACAAGTACATTATTATGAGATGGTATATTTTGTTTATACTTTTTATTGCTTTATATATATGATAAAGAAAGACTCTAAATGTTTTACAAGGAAGTTATGATCTAAAGAAACAAAATATTATACAAAATTCTTACTCTTTTGTTATATTACTTTTTAAAGGATTTGTATTTGTTAATGATATTATTTTTGAAGTAAAAAAATTTAGTAAATTTAAAAATATTAATAAAAAAAAAAAAAATTACATCTACAAATATTTATCATTTGTAGAAAAATGTACCATACATAATTAAAATCTAATACATTAAAGATTATTCTCTTCTCATTTAACTACAAAAGGTAACTCGTATAAAAAACGGCTGTATTCTTATCATATTCCAGGCTAAATACTAATTAATAAATTTTAGGAACAAAATTTTCTATTATACTTTTGGCTTAGTTTATTAGCATCTAACAGTCTTTTTAATTAATAACAAAGTCTGTAACTACAGTTTTCTTATTTAATAATATTAAATTAATAATACTATACTGGTAATTTAAAATGGAACATGATGTATTGTATACATTTCATAATAGATTAAAAAACAATTTTTAATTTTACCAAAAAAAAGATTTAACTACATGCCAGTTTGCTACTACCAGCTGTTGGCCGACAAGTTTTTACTATAATTTCAATTAAATACGTTTTTTTTTTTTTTTTTGCTGGGTAGTTTATACCGTGTGATTCAAAAAAGACTTCGCAAATTTAACACATAAAAATTTATTGATATTGAGATAATTTACAGGTTCAGTTGAGATTTCATCTCATAGGAAAACACATCAAGTTTGTCACTAAACATTCACTTTGGTTCAATATGGCTTCCACTGCGACATACATCTCACCTTAAGTTGATTTCATTCCCAACTGAAGCCAACAAGTCAGGTGTTACCTCTTCAGCTTCGGCGTTAATTCGAAGTCTTAGCTCAACAAGAGCAGCAGGCAAATGTGATAAGTAAACCGATCTTTAATGTAACTCTATAGAAAAAATCTAACGGGTCAAATCTGGGGTGCGAGATGGCCATGCGATTGGTTGTTCACGACCATACCACCAATCTGAGAATAAAGTATCAAGAAAATTTCGGAATTTAGGCGGTAGTGAGATGGTACCTCGTTTTGCTGATAGTAATGACATCAATTTTGGTCATCACTGTATAAATAAGGAATTAAAATATTTTGAGGCATATCCAGATAAACGACACCATTTAATGTTGCTTCCTGGAATAAAAACGGGACGGTTTTGTCTGAAAAAACAACCTGTCTAAACGAAGGTTTGATGCCAAGAGTAAATCGTACTTTACTAGAAGGTTCCCTACCGCAATTAATCTCCGTAATTTCCGAAAAAATTTACGTTGAACTGCATTACTAACTGCAAATCGTGAAACCAAAACACACAGTGAGCACTTTCGGCACCAGTAAATGTATCTAATTTTAATACTTATGACAGCCCTGGTGGCCGAATTCGGTACTAATAAACTAAGTGAGACAAAATTTGATGTTTGTAACCCCAACCGAATACCGAATGTCTGTTAGTTATGTCAATAAATTTTTACAACCTTTTTAAGTTCTTTTTTGTTGTAGTCTTCTGAATGAAACGAAAATGGCCTTTACCGTACATATTTTGATCTGTCCTTACTTCATCATACTTCACGTTATACTTTCACTGCTAACTTCAAGTTTATATTCTACAATGATACTCAGCATAATGAACCTATCAATGAGTTAAACCAGCTATCGGAGCAACTTATTCGTTCTACTTACCGAAATTTAGTACATAAAACAAAATTAAATTTTGGAAATATGCTACCTAATCAAAATGTAGCTACGAGTCATAGATAGATTTATAGATTTTTCCCAACTTATTTAAAATTCTTTAAAATCTGGTCTATTTTTAATTAAAAATTGTTTATAATTTTGTTTTCTTTCATTTTATTTTCAGTACGTTTATTTCTCACTCGTAGGGTAATTCCTTGTACGGCTATAAAGAGAACCATGTTATTAAAACCTATTTTAATTCTTAAACTGCCAGATCTGAAGTAGATGTTATGTAAAAACGCCGAGTCAATAAATTCATATTTTTCAATAACAATTTATAAATGTATTTACTTAAAAACTTTACTTAAACTACTGCTATGTTTTTTTATAATTTTATTACATTCGGGAAATTCTATTTAATAGAATGCCTGGAAAAGGTTTTATACTGTAATTTGTGATTGCATTTTGATTGCATTGTATGAAAAGTAAATACATTTAACAGATTTAACTGAGAGTCGGTAAATCTAAAAATCATCCTAACAACAAATGAAAAAATACTATAAACATAATCCCATTGGCATTATATTCCATAATTATATTGTTTATTTTATTTATTAGTTTTTAATTGTACCACAATTACAACATACATATATTCAATAAAATTCAATACATAACAAAAGCCTACACACAAGCACATGCAAATGTAAAAAACCTACAGAGACGGAACTCTTGTAATTTATTCATATTTTTTGAATTCAATAAAACGATGGCGGATTTTTAATTACTTGTTGGTTAAAATTCCATTTGTAAAGTATTAAAGAGTTGAGGAGAGTATACCTTAATTATTGTATTTCAGTAGATATAAACAGAAAAAAAGTTTATCGGTTGTCCTCAAAAATAACACATTTATTTATTAAAAATTTATCAGCTTTTTTTTTAAAAATTGAATAAAAGAGATGGATAAGATTTTAAATACTATAAGAAAGAAATAAGATTTTGTCATTAAATAAATAATCATTACATAATGAAGTTTGTATTAATTCCACTGGAAAAAAAACGTATAAAGATCAATCGGACGAGTTTATCAATCACGGCTAAAGATTAGTGACAAAAAACATTAACTGTTAAGGTGTAATTAGTACATGTTAGCAAGCAATCAATTAAAAAATGGAAAATATACCTGTTTACAAACGTAAATAAACAAACGTGTTTTAATTCCTAATTAATAACAAGAGAACCCTGCATTTATTAGGTAAAAAAATTGATAATGCAGTTAAGTAGGTGAATAAATCAGACGACTGACCTTAATAAATAAATAATTACAGTCTTCTTTTAATTTTCCACCACAGGCATTTGTCTTTTTTTATTTAAAAAAAAACAACCGTTTATATCTAACAAATTAATATGCAACACTCAAAACAATGTATATATATATATATATATTTTTTTTTTTTTTTTTTTTTTAAATCGTTGCAATGAAAATAAAACTTATCTCTTAAATAGCCTTTTAAACCATAAAATATTTAAGCATTTGATGCTTAGTTTATAAGAAAATTTTTTGAGTCTTCTCTTAAATTACTCAAAAAATAGTGAAATGTAATTCCAGTTTAAGAAACTGTTTTAATATATGAAAAAAAAAACCCGATAAATACCGGACAAGTTCAGTAGCGTGCGAATTAATCTGTTTAATAAAAAGTAAATTTATCTTTAAAAAAAATCATACCTGTATAATTTGTGAATATTTAGTAATTAATATGTACTCCTTTATTCTTAATCACTTCAAATAAATGATTTGGCATCAACTCAAGTGTACTTCACATTTGTTTTGATTTCAACATGAGACCATACCGATATTAATGCTTTAAATAGTTCAATTTTTGTGATCTATTTTGAGAGTCCTTTTTTAACTATCGCCTATAGATTTTAATCGGTTTAAGTCCGGAAAATATCCTGGCCACGGAAGCACTTGATGTTTCATTCTTCGGGAAGTTTTTTCCACTTTTTTTAGCAGTAGAGCATGGCGCCAAATCTAGTCGGAACACTTCACTGCATTGTGGAATTTGTTTTGAAATTATGTCACAACCTTTTTCTTCAGAATTTTGATGTAACATATCTTTTTAACATATAATCTACTGGAAGTAAAGAAAGAAGACCTTCAAAAGTGAAACATTTCCAAAAAAAATGGCTTTTCTGGAAAAGTCTTACTGATTGTTGGGCTTCTGATGCTTTTATAATTTGTGGAACCTTTCTCCATGAACATAAAACTGTCACTCGGAAAAAAATTACATTTTTTGAAGTCTTCTTTCGTCCATAAGAACCCTTTTTTTTGCAATAACTAGTCTTAAAAGCTGTTTTTTAGCTGGCCGACGAGCGTTTTTAAAAAATTCAAGAAGTCCAGCTGCAAGAAATTAGTGTCTAATCTAACAAACAGTTGTCTTGTGTCATTTTTCTACTGGCTGCTAATTCTCAATTTAAGACCACAGCAGACAATTTTGGATCAAGTTTATTTTTGTCCAATCCTACGTTAGGATAGATAAACCGATCCTGTGTTAGGGTAGTTATTCTTTTACGGCCACATTTGCAATTCCTGTAAGGTGAAAAGCAAGGAGTTTCTTTAAATTGTCTTAAATTAGCATTCACTGATCCTAGTCGAACACCCTCAGTTAGAAGTTAGAGTAATGTCTATTATTAGTATAATATATTCAAGACCAAGAAAAAAAATACAAAAATATTATTTTTTAATAAAATATGAAACACCAACACTATTTATAACATGAAAATAATATTTAAATACAAATAACACATCAGACTGAAACTCAGTGATGAGTTTTAATACGTTAATAGGATGATTACCTAATTTCTGCCATTTCTGAATGTTTGGCGGCCGCAGTTCGAAAATTTCGTACAAAATATGGCCAAAATAGTGTTGTAACCTCGTCAACTGTGAAAAGATTAATTGAAAAATTCAGGGAGACTGGATCAGTTGGAAACACTAAACACACCAGTCGTTTAAAAACAAGCCATTCAAATGTTAATATCAAAGCAGTACGTGAGAGTGTTGGTGAAAACCCAGGAACATCAATTCGGCGTCGTGGACAAGATTTGCAAATTTCAAGAAGTTCTCTACAGCGTACACTCACAAAAGATCTGTGTATCCATGCTTACAAAATTCAATTAACACAACAACTGATGTCTAATGACCATGGACAGCGAAGAGAGTTCGTGGAATGGATTAATGAATATCAACAAGTGGATGCTGATTTTTCCAGCAAAATCATCCTAAGCGATTAAGCACATTTTTACCTTGATGACTTTTTAATCGCCAAAATTCCCGTGTTCGGGGTTCGGAGAACTCACATGTGATTTTCGAACAACAGATACACACCCACAACATGTCACTGTTTGGTATATATATATATATTTTTTATATAATTTTCATATTTTATAAATAAAAAAGGGGCCAAAATCTACATGAACAAGAAAATAACTTAATGATGTGAAACCCGATTTAAAAAAAAAAAAAAACAAATTTTCTCTTATGAAGTTAATGCTACTATTATTTTAAATTTATCACGCTGTCTAATTTTAGATAAAATTAGACAGAAATAATTAGGTAGAAATTTCTGTTTTACAATATGTATAGTATATGTATGAATGTAGATTTCCATAAATTATGGTTTGTCAGACCGGTCGTGCATAATTGACAATATTCAAAAATTAAAATCTCTAAACAGATCACTCATCTCATTCATTGTTATTCTATACATGTTATACCACATCCTAAAGTGACTCATCACATCCTAAACTGAAATTTAAAAATATTTTCTGACAATTTCCATTTGTTACGCTAAAAACATTTTTTTTATCCGCTTACAATATTGATAAGCTAAAACAGAAATAAATAAACAATAAGGAAATATCTAAACAAAAAACTTTTAATATATTTCTTAATTTACATTGAAATCATAATATAAGTGTTTATAAAAAAAATATATATATTTTGTCAGTTTTTAGTAATTTATATACACGTCAGATGTGTTTCTTTGAATTTTAATACCGTTATCAGAATTAGAAAAATAACATAAAAATTATAAGAATATAAAATAGTATCAAATCAATAAACTGATAAGTTTATAGTTAGATTAAAGAAAATAATAATAAGTAAAATTTTAAACAAACGTATACAGTTATATGATATTAACTTATTGATATGTATTAAAAGGTGGATTCAAGAACTGGATATCCAGCAATGATAATCCGAAGAAAAAAAATATATATATATATAACTAATTATCATATACAATAAATTTAATAATATTTAATCATATAACCGCGATCTTTACAGCTAATCGATTAGTTTCAAACAAAACTGTAATTACATTATTATGTAAATAATTTTTTTTTTCAGTATAAGATAATTTATTAACAAGAAAAAAAATGAGCTATAAAATAAGAAAACAGCCCTATTTTAATTATTTAACACAATTATGAATGCTGAAATGGAAAAATAGAAGTAAAAAAAATATACATATATTTAGGCACAATTAAACTGGCAATAATTAATCTTTTACAATTGTCAATAATTACATCTGACATTCCTGAAACAAAATATTCCTGTTATTGTCATTTCTTAAACATTTTATAAACTTAATGAAACACATTCTACTAAATTATAAAATAAATACGTTAATTTTCGGTGTCCGAATCCCGGTCAGGTTCGGGATTATGATGACGGAAGACTGAAATGCGCAATGGAAATACAGGGAAGGGTATAAGTAAAGTAAAGGAAGGGGAAAGTAATCCTTTTCTTCTTCAATAAATTACTACATAGTAAGAATCATGAATTACAGTTAAGGAAGAGGTTTACAAATGTTGCGTACGTAGTAAGTTGTTTGGAAGTGAAGTATGGATAATGAGGAATAAGTAAACGGAATTAATTGAGGTTTTTGAGATGTGGATTTGGAAAAGATGAAATGGATAAATAAAGGGAGAAATGAGAAAGTAATGAACAGGATTAATGAAGAAATAATTATGTGAAAATTACACTAAAGAAAAGGAAATCATTAGAACATTTGGTTCGCTGAGAGTAAGTAGAATCTTAACAACTACATTGGATATGTCAGTAGAAAGAGAAAAATAAAGCGAAGAAGAAGAAGAACAGAGTTATAGATTAGTTGAAAATTGGAAACTACATGAGACGAAGGAGAGAGCCTTAGATCAGGATGGATGGAGACTGAAGTAGCGTAAACGACCTGCTACCAATTAGAATCCTAAATGATGATCGCTAAAAAATTCTATTTATTAAAGAAAAGTAACCTAGATTAAATTGTTTTTCAGAGTATTTGCAAAAATACATTCACGGAAATGGCTGGGATTTGTAATTTAATAAAAAATACTTTTTACATGAACTATGTTTAAAATAAATGACAATATAAATATTGGCATAATAATTATTGAATTATGTTGGTAAACAGACTTAGTATTTTGTTCAAACTCTTCGAAAAAATTATAGAGATGGATCTTGCAAATGAAACTGCCTTGATAATCTCACAAAAGTTTAGCATCAAACAAGACATCCATTAATTTTACATTGAAGCGAAGAAATAACAATTTCATTAAAGTAAATATATTTCATATTTATTTTAAAATGTAATAATAAATGTCCTAATATTTCAGTCTAAATCTTATTGCATACATAGGTCCAGAAGGTGAAAAAATTCATCCTTACTGACTGAATTATTGAAAAGACGTAAATTTAGGAATAACTATTAAAATTTAGTTAAAAATACTTACTATCAGAAAAATAAACTGAATTGTATATAAAAGATTTAATATTAATTTAGAACAAAAATCCTTTGCATACTTCATAAACACATTACTCATGTCTTATAACCTAAAGAAAAAAAAAATCATGAAAGTTTTCAGCAATAAATTTACGTTTATATATATATATATATATATATATTTATCAAAAACCTTCAACGCTGTTATCACTTTTAAAAAACACATTTTCAAGACCACAACTCAAATATTTACAGTAGAAAGTGAATTTTTATCTCTGGAAAGATTTAGGTCATGTGCATGATGCTCAGAAACAAATGTACAAACATACATCCACACAGAGAGGAATATACTCAGTATGCAAAAACAAAACTTATCAGGAATAAAAAAATTCAACTATGGAAATTACATTTTGTTTAAATAGATATTTAAAATTAAAAATACGTAATATTTTATTTAATTAAAACTGTACAAATATATTTCTGGTGAATGAAATTTATTAAACGCTGGTGCAAGCCGGTCCGACTCCTTTTTTGATTTAATATATATATATATATATATGAATTTCTTTAATTAAAACACTGTATGGGAAGTATAACGTAATAGATTTTTCTTTTTAATTATTTATTTTTTATACAAACTCTTTTAATATTACATTTAGGTCAGTCTAGTTATAGTATATTGGCTATCGCTACGTTAAATTTAAAGAAAAATGTTCAGAGTAGTAGTATAGTGTAGGTTTTATTTCTATTGGAATAAAAATCGAAAAAAAAAGTATTAAAAAGATGCATTGTAGTCTAATCTGAGCGAGCAGAATGTTAGGTAACCATCATTTTGCGCAAAGGTCACAGCTTTATCTCTAGAATGAATGGCGTTCGGAAAAATCAGATAGGGTATTCACTTTTTATTGAAACACGTCTCTGTAAATTGCCTATCTGTATGACCCTTTTAGAAACTGTAACAAATAGAACTTCAGAATACTAACAGACTGTAACCGCTTACTAAACTACAATATTTGATTGTATTCAGAAAAAGTAATAATAATATTCATAATTTTATTCCAAATATTGAATTCCTGGAGCTTTGGAGTAGCGATAGATTTATGATAATCAATTGTTCTACCAACTGCATATATTTACAGATCATTAGATTCATTTTCTACATACATAAAAATGAACGTTAGTTTGTTTATCCCGTATGCGTTTCTATACCATTCATCCGATTGCGATAAAACTTTAGTGAGTTGTGCGCACGCCCGCGAAGGTTTCTGAATTAATTTGGACTCGCTAGGTGGCGCCGGGGTCGAGATATTTTACGGACTCATATAGAATATACTTGTATTTGTATCGTATTCAGAATATATATATATATATATAAGTTACGTGGAAAGATAAAGTTTTGCAAAAACTCTACCCGCTAGGTGACGCTGGTGTCGAGATATTTACGAATCAAACAAACTAATATACGAACTCTCTTTCTTGTTTACATATATATATATATGTATATACAGAAAATTACCCGTGCGGACAAGATACACATTACAAAATTTTACATGATTTTAAATTTGTCTTGAAGATCTCGCAAGTAAAAATTCTTTTTTCCTTTTTTTTTAACCTACGGGACCACAGTTAGGTATTGTTTCAGAGGCTAAGATGAATGATTTGTAACGTATGTGAAAATGCCATGCCTGACTTCGGTTTCGAACACAGGACCTCCGAATGAAAGGCCGAGATGCTACCACTCACGCTACGGAAGCCGGCAAGCAAACATGTACCTAAGCAAAAAGAAAATAACCTGAAGAACTCGCAGGCAACAAAGTGTCGAATCTAAGCTCCGACACTTTTTCTTAAGTGGTCAGAAAAAGGACTGTAATAAAGTGCATTAGTGAATAAAAGTATAATAAATACAAATAAAAATGTGTTTAACACCAAAAGTAATTTGGAATCCACATCAGGGGTGAACCCTTGATTAATTAATTGAAAATTTTAATTTAGAGTTATATTTATTTATGAATTTGTTTCCTGTACTTGATTATAAATATCGCTAAAATTTAGTAACTTTCACCTGCTTGGTTTTTGTTTTCATTTTATTGATAGTTACGTCATAGTATTTAAAAAAAAAAACATAGTATTAGATAAATTTAAAATTATAAAATTTATTATTTAAAGTTAATTTCAAAATATATTATTTAAATTAGTTATTATTTAAAATATAAAATTTATATTTATTTAAAGAGTAAAAAGGGACTTTACTCTAACCAATTATTTCAGGTACGATAGTTTAATTAATAATTGTATAAGTATTTGATGTTAATAATAACTAAATTTTAGTAATTATGTAACTACCCGCTTTATTAAAGAATTGGAAAAATCTATCTTACTTTAAAATGAAATAAGTTTAAATGAAGTGGAACAAATATAATATATATATTATATTATTGAAACAGATATATATATTTATTTATATCTTAATATATACCTAATTTTTTTCAATCATTAAATAATAAATAATAAACAATTAATAATATTAAATAATAAATCGAACTTGATGTTAAATAAAAACTACTTTAATTATGTGTCCCTTCGCTAATCTTATTTAATATCAACGGGTGAAGGATGTTTTAAATGCAAAAAAATAATTTCAACAAAAATTTGATTCTCAAAGACATCCTATGTTTGTCACAGTTAGAATTTTTATGAATATTTTAAGTTGTTTGGACAAACATATTTCAATAAAGCATTTGTATGAAAAGCGTACAAACAAATCATAGTTTGAGATAAATTAGCTGCACGAAAGCAAAGATACAGTGAAAATGGATATTCTAAACACAGACTGAAGTTCAATAGCCCGAGAATAAAATTTAGTGTTTGCTATTCAAATTTTTATTCCAAAAGACCCCATTAAAAAAAAAAAAAAAATTAATTTCAAATTTTTATTTAATTTTTTTAATAGTTTTTACTTAGTTTTTAATTTTTTTTCTCTCTGTACTATTTTAAATTTAACAGTTTAAGTATTAAGTACCACTGTAACATAGAAATATTGTAATCTCATTACAAGATAAGTTACGTAATGCAATTTCCAATGATTATTATCGTTCTTCCTAAATAAAAATACTGATATCGGGAGTTTTGACTTCTTTAATCATTTCGTATAAAAAAATTAAACTTATTTATTATAATATATATTGCATAATTTATTATTATACTCGTATATATTTGTTTAGTAAAACTAAATAAAAAATACTTTCTAAAATAAGGCATAAATTTCGATCTTGGGATAAATTTCTGACGTGACTAATCATCACATTAATGTCAAACTCATGCTAACCCCAAGGTGTCACTTATATAAAAAAGGGATTTAAAATTTTTTTTATAATTTATTGTGAAGACTTTGTCAATGATAGTTGTTAAAGAAATGTTAATTGCTAGTCAACAAAAAATATTTTTATTAATTGCTAGTCAGTCACATGGTGATTACCTATAACCTAAAATAATACAAACTTAAGTTACTAATAAAGCAGCTATACCATTTCTTTGCTGAAAACGTTTTGACGTTATAATCAACTGTAACTGTACACTACTGAATACTGTATACAACTGAATACTGTATACTATCAGGCATTTTAACACAATTAGTTGTTCTAAAAATCATTATTTTTTTAATAGCTTAAATAAAATAATTATAAATTCAATAATAATATCAAAAATATCTTCATTAAAAATTGAAATTCATTATCAAGATTATATTACAATAAAAAAAACCAAGTTCAATTGCCATGCTTTAATCACATGTCACCTTTTCATACGAAACCGATTTTCATCAGGCTAATAATCATAGCTGTTGATTCCCATACTTTGATAACACAACAACGTAAAACAAGACTATAATTTGCATTTGAACCACGCACCTGTAATATCACATAATAGTTTTTATAACAGCCGATCGATCGGTGATGATATCAATCTATCACTCAACCAGTGCATTAAATTGATTTCACTACTGATTTTTTAATGAATAACTTTTAATCACATTATGACTAATTTATTATTTTATTACAATCTCGGCATATTTAACAAATTTATTTAAGTCAGTATAATTGAATCGACGAAGGTTAAATGTCACATATATCTCTTAAGTACTTGGCTACAAGTTATTAATTCAGCCGTCGTTGCAATTATTTTCATATCCGGCTGTATAAATATTAAGAACCTTATTAAATGCATCACGTTTTATATTAAATGTAGTAACGAGGACTTATGATCATGTATGAAGGAGATTTCCATGTTAGGAAGCGTGCTTGACATGACCCAACATGTTCGAACGCTTACAGTAGTTAAAGAAAATGAATAACCTAAGGATAAAAAAAAAATACTTATTTTTAAACTTGAACGTGTGTGTTCTTTTTTTTTCAAATGAAAGAATGAAAATATAACATAAATTTACAATAGGGTTCTCCTCTTTGAGAAAATTACTAGAAAAATAATTTACGTAAACTCTACATAAATAAAACATGACCTTGAACATATGAGAAAAAATAGATGATTCAATTAATAATTTAATAAATCGATCATTATTAATTTCCTCTTAGGTAAGAGTAATATACAGGTGTATATTATACTAATTATTAAGAGAATACTATTTTATTTATTTTGTTATGAAAAAAATAAAACAAGAAAACATTTACTTGTGTGTGTGTGTGTGTGTGTGTGTGTGTGTGTGTGTGACTGTGCGCGCGCGCACAACAATACGGATTACAGAATCACATACACCCTAATTATAGTATTATAAGTTCATACAGGGTATGTGTAATAAGTAACCCGACTGAGCCTGCCCCGCGCCGTTATAGCGTCTGCTAACCGGTATCTGGTGCTTTAGTGGTGGTGGGGAGTCTAGGGAAAGGGAACCGGGCTACGGCAGTTGCCTCCAAACGCTTGGAGAGATAGCAT
>JAAAKQ030511922.1:5589-19619 GCA_010016005.3 Zanna intricata
AATTATAGGATGATATCTTAGAATGGATTTGACAACAAGCTTTGGTGGTTATCTAAGATTATGGAAAGTCATAGCTTTCCAATTTGTCATAGCTTTAAAATTTGTAGTTTTTGTCAATTTTGTCTTATTGGGGTTTGTCTGATCGGGGTAATTTGTCTTGTGGGTTTGCACCCCACACTTTAAGCCATTCATCACGCATAAGGAAGAATTGTCAAAAACCTCAAATTTTTAATTTGAAGCTATGTCACCATCTTAGCTTGTTGTGTCCTTCCCAAAATTATTTTTTACATTTTTATGCATTTTTTACATATTTTTTATTTTCTACCTTTTATGGTTTTTAAAAAGTTTTTTATGTATACTCTTTATTTTGTATTCATAAGTTTATACTTTACACCTGCACTAGTGTACGGGTTTGAGCATATTTAGCGAAAGATCAGATCTGTATATTTTATGGTGAGCGATTGCAATCATGATATAGGGCTAAACATTTTAATTTCTGGATAACCAAGATCCAGTCGATAGAGAGTGTACCTGATGCGTGAAACAATTAGTGCTTGACTTGCTGATACCTACGGCATTTGAGTCGTGAAAATTGGACAAGTGTTTGCTATGATATTATGGTGGCACTGCATTGCACCCCCTTGCCGATTTCTGAACGGCGCTTGAGGGCACTTGAAAATATTATCGTTCGACGGGTGAGGATGAGGTTTGCGGGTGGTTGAAAAAACTTTTCAGAGTGCTAGAACCGACCGTTTTCAAGATATTTGCAATTTTTATCTGAAAATTTGGATCCAGTTAAAGACAACTAAATTTTCCAAAACTTTGATATATATATATATAGTATGAAATCAATATATAATGATATAACGAGTACGTGCCTGACCACCACAAGGCATGTACTAATGATCAGTACATTCTGGTGTTAAACTAAGGAGGATGTACACACAGATACACATACAAATGCTGTTTAGTAGGGTAGAATTGTTAGAATTGTTTAATGATATAACTATTTCTTAGAAAATATTTTAAATGGCTTATTTGATAAAAATATTCAACTCTGGTTTAAATAAATTGATCACAATTTTTGTGACCTTTGTAAAACATTCCATTGAACTTTGAAACTCACTATGAATGCTGTCAGTCAAGCAGAGGATCTCGAGTAAGTAAGATGGTGTTTTGTATCGCTGCATTTCATTGCTTTTTGGACTGGTTTTTTTGGTTGTTATTTTTAATTTGTCATACAGATATTATCGGTTAATGGTTTTTGGATAAGTGTATGATTTTTCTTGAGCTTTGATTTTTGACAGAGTGTTTTATAAGAGTTTTTTACACTGTGTAGTTAAGTGCTCCAATTTTGGATGTTTTAAGATGTTCATCATGAGTTTTCGCTTTACCTGTAATATTAGTGGACAAATACGGTACAGTATTGATTGACTAATTCCATTTATTGTAGTGCTATCACGATAGAAAGTATTTTTTGTTCATTTTAATTAAGTAATAAGTTTTTGTTTGTATTAAGAGATTTTAAGTAAATTATTCTAAGTCCAAAAACAGGCTTGGATGAGTTAGTGACATTACAGTTTTCAGCTGTAAACAAGGCCTTAGAAAAATTTTACCAATTTTCTCTAACATTTGTCTGTCATACCAGCCAATTTAAGGATGTTATCCTTTTGCATTTTCTCAAATGGGATGTGAGAAACATTTTTGGGCATAGAATCCAATTTGGATAGTCAGGATTTGGATATTCAGAACATCTGTCAGATGCTGGCATAAATCACAGGACATACAAAGTACAAAAAGAGAGCGTATGACTCAATGGATGATCCTAATACAGAAGTAGAAGAAGTGCTAGGGAACTATCAACACCAAGATGGAAATAAAAAATTGCACATCCCGACGGTGGAACAAGGTGAAGGAAGTCAAGTCTGTGATGGAAACACTACAAGAGGTAGAATACTCTAAAAGGACTGCAACTATAGATATGCAAACAGATGCAGTGGAAAAGTCAATGAACAAGGATAGATCAAAGTCATAGGTGAAGATCAGGTCAGTGCTAGAAAATTGGAGATATAGAGGTCTTGAAGGACGTATTAACAATAGGTGGTCAAGAAACATCTTCCGAGAGGTTGAAGTCTCCAGGGAGACTTGTAGGAGAGGAACTGGTACTCATGTGTACATAGTTTTGAAAAAACTGGGCAAAGAATATGTACGCTGGTAAGGTACAGGATTTGACACCTGGAATAAGTAAACGGCTAGACGTTGATGGTTCAATCGAGAAAGGCACTTTATGAAAACATTGAAGCTTTTGAAGCAGCACTGAAGTTTTTATTTAGAAGATGGTGAGGAAGAAAGATAACCATGACAAATGCTGTACAGTGTTTGTCATGGTTATTGATGAGGGTCAATCGGACATTGTAAAACATATGGGGAATACTCTAAACAAGATTAGAAAAAATGAGGGAGGAAGGCTGATATTTTTGCATCTGGGGTTGCTGTTGGTGACAGATTTTGGAAAACTCTTGAATTCTGGGTGAAGAGGGACAACAGATATGAGAAGTATAATCTACAGAAAATTGGAGATTTTATAAAGAAAACCATAGCAGGGACCCTCTACGAAGTGGGTATCTGTTAATTTGAAAGGTGCTTCATATGCAGATTTGGTAGTTGTGTTGGCAACAAGATGACCGAAGACATCATTTGAGTAAAGAAAGGTAGAAATGACTCGGTTGAATTAAGAGTAATTGGTTCTCCTAAAAAAACATGTGGATATGATTAAAATACTAGCAGAAAATATTAGAATGCGATAATCACAGATGAGCCGAATGCTAATGAATTGGTCATTTTTCCACGTGAAGGGCCTTGATATGGATGTGACAAAGTCGGAACTAGTTATTGCGATAAAAGAGGAGCTTAAAGAAGAAACCCATGTTAAGGCCTCTTTTGACCTGCCTACAGCAAATAGAGAGAGCTGTGGTTTTGGTCCCGACTTGAGGGGATATATTGCTGAATAAAATACGAAGGATAAAAGTGGATGGATATTCTTGCTCTATAAGGCAAGATGTATAAGGTGTTACAGATGTTGGGGCTTGGGTCACCAATCAGCAGCCTGCATAGGACTGGACCACATAAAATTATGTTTCAGATGCGGGGGGGGGTCCAGACATCAGATAAAAGATTGCATTGAATTGCAGAAGTGCTTGAATTGTGGCTGTCTCAGATACAAAACTGTTATAGAACATGTCAATATAGATGAAAATGAAGGATGGAAATTTATGCACAAGATCAGAGATCATGACATTAGTGAGAGTCACTACTGAATAAATTTAATTGACGACTACAGACTGCAAGTATAAGTGAATGGGGAAAAGACTCGAACCAGTGGGGGGTGCTCATACTTGTATGGGCATCCCTCATTTGAGTGGGCAAAGGTGAAGAAAAGACTGAGACCTGTCAGAAGGGGTAGAGGCGGGGGGGCAGTATAACGGGATCTGGTTCACCCCATCCCAGACATTTATGGCAGGCAATTAGAAGATCCAGATCTGACGGGCCGACCTGCCTTGCCAGATTTGCAGCTGGTAGGTGGGGAGACCCATTAGAGACAAAGTACAGCCCCTGGGTTGCGCAGTACTTAAGTATAGGTCCAACCCAGGGGCATGAACAAAAAAAAAAGAGAAAAAAATAGCTATGCTTTTAGAGGAGCCGTTACAAATGATTAAAGTCAGTTTTTCAACCGTAAAGGCATTTGAAATTTCATCTTTAGATTAGAAAATACAGTTAAATAATAGGTTCTGAGTTAGGTATTTAGAATGCAGAAGAGTCAGTGGTCTTTTGCCTTTTTTATTGTTTATTAATGATCACCCTCAAAATTTTGAATCATTCATTATTACCCTCTTCTTAGTTAATGCAGCTATATATGTGAAGATGACTATTTAAAAGGGCTTGAAATTCTACTTTAATGTGCTCAAATAATTTTTATTAAAAGTCTGAATTCAGATTTTATTTGCAATTGTATTTAGTACCATCACATAATTTTTTCATTGTTATACGTAATTGTATGTTAAATAAATAATTAATGACAATTCATATCTATTTTTTATTTTATAATTAATTGTGTATTTTGTGATGTCCTTATTATTAATACAGGCTAATTGGAAAGAAACTTGTTATTAAAAATACAATTTATTATACTCTTATACCTGTTTTGGCTACTTTACTACATAATTGGCATCCAAATTATGGCATTTGTCAACAAGTTTTTGAATACCCTCATCATAAAACTCTGCCACCTGTAAATTTAGCTAGTATTAACACCATTTTTCAAATCATCATTTTCAAAATGATGTGTCACTAACCATTTCTTCATTTTCTGGAAAAGATAATAATCACTGGGAGCCAAATCAAGGCTGTATGGAGAATAGTTAATTCCATTTGAAACTGTTGCTTGTATACTGCAATATTCAGATAAGTGTAGTCATGAAAACAAATTATGCTTGAACTCGGCATGTTGTATTATTTGTTTTGTATCAGCCTTCTTAATTTCTTCAGTATTTTGCTGTAAGTTTCAGCATTAATTGTCATGCCTCTTTCCATAAAATCAATCGAGATCACACCTTTATGGTCCCAAAAAACCGATACCATCAGCTTTTTTGAAAAAAGTGTTTGATGGATCTTTATGGATTTTCAAGGGGAATTAGTGTCTCGCTGCATCAATTGAGCTTTTTTTCAAAGAATTCATCCTTGTTATGGTAATGCTGAAGGAAGGTTAGCGCTCACCGTATCCTCTTTTATGTGTTTATCAGAAAGAAGTTTAGGCACCCGGTGAACACAAAATTTTTTGAAGCCTAAGCTTTTGGTTAAAATTTCATGTAGTACTGTTCGCAATATTTGATGAAAAAATTAGGATAATTCTGTTTTGTGAATCTACAGTTTTCTCAAATTTTTACATCGACACTTTTAACAAGTTTATTTGTGACAATTGAGATTGACAGCGTTTATTATTGTTGTGAATGTTTGTTTGACCTTCCTGACCATATTGCATCGTCACTTGTGATATTTCCTTCATATGCTGCACAAAATTTATGATGAATTTCCGCAGCCAACAAGATTTTTGTGTGAAGAAAATGAATGATGGCATACATTTCACAGTTTGCAGGTTTTTGTATGACTGCAGCCATTTCAAATGAGAGTTTTATAGGAACAAATGAGAAAGCGATATTTCCAATAACACTACTAGAATCACACTGAATCAGGCCATTTAATCGTGCAAGGTAGAATCGTAGAATCGCTACCCCCACTTCTTTGTGCATTACTGAGGACCAGAAAAGTTAATTTCCAAATAGCCCCTGTATTTTACTGCAGTTTCCCTCGATTCATCCAGGCAAATGCTTGTGCAATCTATATAATATATTATTATATACTGATCAGAATAAAATAATTATATATTTAACAGACAGAATTCAAATGTAACTCATTCTGTTTAATATATTTTTCTAGCTGAAGAAAGTTTTTGGCAGTAGAAACAACATTACAGTCACTGAAGATGGTCATAAGAGTGTTCCAGCTTGATTTTTTTTAAAGCATTTTTCTTAAAAATTGTTCAGTTTACCAGTTCTGCAAAATTTTTACGATCGATCGATCACTTGACAAAATTATTGCCGGTCGGTTTTATTTCTTATAAAGTGAAAGATTAGATCTTCATGCCTAAAGATTAATTATGTTTTTGATCGCACATTTTTGCCTAGTTCTGTCTGGCCCATTAAATTCTATAAATTTTTTTGCCTGAATTGTTTTACATTTGAAACGATTTAGTTAGTTGTGCATCCATCTGCTTTAATAATATTCTTTCAATTTGTTATTTTGATTGGCAATCTATATTAATGATAAGCATTTTGAGTTCGCTGAAGTGTATTGTATCCGACGGTAGAAATGCACGATGGTTTTATTATTTTCATATTTTTGTAATGTTACAACTATCGTGTATATTTTAATTTGTTAAGAAAATTATGTGTGATATAATTCTTTCTATGAAAAAAATCCTAAAAAAAAAAGAAGTCAAGTCTCTTATGACTTCATTTTTGTCGGTTGTTAGAATATTTTTTCTTTTGAATATGAATGTTTTATTTATTAATTATGAGAAAGACTAAAAATGTTTTAATATATTTTTTTTATGGAAATGAAGGAAAAACACAAGGAAAATGTAAGTTAAATAACGTGGGTCTTTTAAATTCATAAATAACAAATGTAATCTTACCATTATGCTGTAAATTATTTTCTCTTTGTTTGCATTTGGATCATTTTTTCTATATATTCTATTATTTACAACTGAAGTTGACCTAATTATCACAAAAAATGTAAAGTAACAATTTACTAATTTGTTAATTAAATTGGAAAAAAACTGGGAAACATTTACTAATTGGCTGCCATAGCCTTTTTCTTACGGATAAGCTTTGATAGCGTAAGGGAATAATAATTACAGCATAAGTATTTCTGCTATTTTTGAACTGAAGCTATCGATTATTATGTTTTGTACTACAGTTGTATTATTTAAAACCAATTTTTTTGTAAAAATCATGAAGGTATATTATAGAATTAAACCGTTTTAATTTACTAATATATCACTGTCATCTGACAGCGAGTGACCTGAAAATTAATCCTATTTTCATGTATTTACGGGGTAAGTTGTGAACTGTTGTTTGCATCGAATGCACATTCTCGCATAAAATTTTGTATTTTAATTTCTACTTACGCTTAATCGTTTTGAACAGTTATATGTCATCATTAGAGTGCCACAGATTATTGATTAAAATTGTGTGTAAGTTTTTTGAATTATTTCAGGTATTTGACATAAAATGGATAGAGTGAAAATCTGATGCTTTTTTATTTACATAAATTCATTTAATTTCAGTCGATCAATGGAAAAAAGAAAGAAAATTGAAAAATTTTGGAATGCCAGTTCTGCATGGATCCGGATCATTTGAATATAAATCTTGCAGTTATAGATTCTTAGTAACAGATCGACTCGATAAAGATTTACAGAGCATTTTAAACGAGAACAATAAGCGACTTCCTCCTGTTACTGTGATGCAAATTGGTGTGCAAGTGGTATGAAAAAATTATTTATTTTATTTCCATATTTTCCTTTTTTTTATGTCCTCAAGACGTCAATGATTTGTAGACCTGGTTCATATATATATATATATATATATATATATATATATATATATATCTTATTGTTGTACTTTAAATAAACATTGAGTTCAGTGAATCGATGAAACACGTTATTTATTTGTGTTTATAATGTTTTTATTGTCAAGATACTTTAACTTCCAATGTGTACAAGTCTGAATCGAATCTTTTTAGGACTATAAGACACCGTTGGTATTTAAATGATAAAAACAAAATTTCAATAAACAAATTTCAATTTCTCATTATTTTGTATTATTATTATTATTATTAGAAAGCCGGTTTAATATTAAAAATCAATACAACAATGTCAGTGCAATATACTTTCAATGACTTGTCTCATTCAAAGGACAGATCAGATTCCTGTATGAAACAGTAAAATTTTTAGACGGTTTTTTTTTATGAATGCAAGATATAGGTTAAGCAGACTGTATACATGTGCTTAAATTTTACAGACCATTAATAATATCTAAATTGGATTATAGTTGAGTATGGATGATTGGAATTACATTAATTTGAATAGAAACTAATAAATGTATGTCATCACACTTACATATAAATGCATGTAATAATGTATTTATCACAGCAGTTTTATTTTTTTGAAACTAGTTGAAGATCCGCGGACATGAATTCAAAATAAAAGAACCGTTTAGAATAACTTGACATCAAAATGGTATATTGAAATCCTTGTATTGAAATAAGTTGCTCTATGTAAAAAAATTGTAATTTTTGTAACGGGACTTAATATTTTTTAAAGTCAGACTCTTTAATTTTTTATGTCTCGGTAATGACACCGCGTACCGAGCAATTAGATTGCAATTATTGAGATAAACTTCCCATTTTTAAAATTTAGATGAGCAAATTGAAGGTTTCTCATGGTAGCAGGTTCGCTTAGAAGTTAGAATTCATATGTCAAAATCTAACGGTTACCTGAATTTTAAGTGAATGTATATTGTTTTATTTATTATTGTTTTTGCGGGTAAAGTACCTTCATTTACTTAAAAAGTAAATTTACTATAAAAATTTATATTTTATTATTATTTTTTAAATCGCATAGGATCACTTTAATCAGTCTTATTCAAGTCTGATGGGATTGTCTGGGTCTTGCGTTCCTCTCAGTAGTTTTTCATATGTTCTGATCTTTGTGTACTTTCTATTGTGTTATGAGTGTGAAGCGAGTGTTTTTGTTTTTCTTGTTTAATGTTATCTTATCTTTGGAGTCTACTGGTGTAAGGCCAATTTCCTTCAGTTATTTCCTCTTTTATTTCTCTGATCCATCTGCATCCTGTCGTGGTATTATTTTGAATCAAGATTGTATTGTACTAGCTGTTTCAAAAGTCTTGAATCTTGCATCGTCATGATATGTCCAAAGAATCCTAGACTTCT
This sequence comes from Zanna intricata, assembly GCA_010016005.3. Lineage (NCBI taxonomy): Eukaryota > Metazoa > Arthropoda > Insecta > Hemiptera > Fulgoridae > Zanna > Zanna intricata. The sequence goes on from JAAAKQ030511922.1 coordinate 14,158, forward strand.
TTTATGCATGCTATTAGTGATGGGTTCTAACTCTTGTAAACGACTTTGTTGGACACAATCCACCACTGCTCATCTTTGTAGTACTTCCAATTCTTCTTTAGATTATCTGAAGTCTCTCTATCTGATTGTTCATTCAGATGGTAGAGAGTGTTTCCAATGTATTAGTGACTTCTGGTTCTTTAACTGTGTGGTAGCGTCTTATTTTTGTGTTTATTGATAGTAATTTTTTATTGTCAGTGTATCGGGTTACTTTTTAAGCTTTAGCTAGTATGTTTCTTCTTATTTGGAGTGAGGTTTTTTCGTTTAGATTGTTTGTTATTATTTCTCTGAGGTATTTAAATTGGGTTACTATTTTGATTTTATTACTGTTTATTTTCTTTTAAACATGTCTGTTTTTTGGGGCATGATTTGTGTCTTGAATGATATTTTGAGGCCATTGTTATTTGCATTGTTTTGAAATTTGAATATCTGTGTTTTAGCTTCGTTGATGTCATTTTCTAGCAGTGCCATCATTGCCAAAACAGTTTGTTTTGATTTTTCAGTCTGTTTTAACTTTCAGGGAGCATGTTTTGAGCCATTCCATTAGTACCATTTCTGGAATGCAGTTGAAAAGTAGTGATGAAAGCCTATCGCCTTTGCAGAATCCTTTGACTCGGATGGTTCAGAGAGCTCATCTCTGAATTTTAGCTTCAACGTAGTGTTTGTCATGATTTTTAGTAGAGATGCTTTGTGGATGCACTTGTAAGCTTTCTTTAAATGTACAAATATTATCACCATGTCTCTGTTTCTTTTCCTGTTAATCCATTGTTAATTTGAGACTCATGATTTGGCCTGGACAGCTCCTCCAGGGTTTGAAAATTCCCTGGTATTCTAGTTCTTTCTTTAGTTGTTGCTAATCTTCCTGGATGTTTCTAGATCTCTTGTACAAAAGTCTGATCTCTCTTTTTCTTAGTAATTCTTCATCTCGCCCAATGCTTGGTTGACTTCTTTTATTGTGGGAGAGGTGAGATGGTGGTAGTGTTGTTATTAGGGTAATGGTGTTGAAGTTGGTTAGATGTGTCAGTTCTTCGCAATTTAGTAGTTGACTCTTCATGGTGTTGTCTTTTAATTCTTCTTAGGGTTCAGGTGGTTTGTTCTCTCTGTTTTACTAGATTTTGGAAGGATGATTCTGATTTTTGGGACTGATAAATAGCCATGCTTGATGTCTTTTCTCCAATGTTTGTCACATTTGCTTTCCACCATTGATGTTTTTTACAGGATTTTATTCAGACTAATTTTTCTGATTTATTTAAGGTTGTAGATTATATCTTTGAGTTTATCTTTAAGTTTGTTTTTTCGGTTACTTTTTGGTAATTTTCATTCTTGATTATATGTCTGTATAGCGTCCATTTTCTTTTAGTGTCAGGGGCTTGATTTTGCTGCTTTCTTAGGGGAGTAAATTTAATTTTTAATTTTGACTACGTAATGAATGATTTGTGCCTGTGTTTACTTCTCGGAGGACTGGTACGTTTTAGATCTTGTGGTGGTGTTTTTCCATGAAGACATGGTCTAGTTACCATTCTCCTTTTGTGTAGTCAGGGTGTTTACAGTTTTTGAGGTTCCTTCTAAAATATGTGATTAGATTGACTGTATGTGATTAGATTGTGGTTTCTGCTGAGTTCGTTGAGCCTCTGTCCATTATGTTTGTTTCTTTTGGGTGGGCCATTTTTTTATTGTATCACAGTATTTTCTTTCTTCTTTTTCTGCCTAGTTGAGTATTGAAGTCTTCGATTAATTTTTTAACGTGGTTTTTGGGGATGTTATTTATAGTGAGGTTGAGTAGATCCCTTAACTTTTCTGTTTCTTTACGGTCTTTGGTGTGTTATTTTTATTATTAGTGGGTGCATGGGCATTTATTATAATGTAGATTTTATTAGATGCTTTTAGTGTGAGTGTTGAGATTCTTCAGGTTAGTGACTTTATTTCTGGTATGGAGTTTTTTATTATGAGGCTGACTAAAAAGCATGTTGCAAACTGTGAGACATTGTTCATCACTCTCTTCCCGGGTATTGTTTTGCTGAGCTTATATCCTTGAGATTCCATGGCATGTCAATGTTTCATATTTTTTGCATACAGGTAATTAGAATTTTGTCCATTAGGATAATTATTATATTTAGTTTACCATTTACCGGTGTGTGAGCGAGTTTACATTGTATGGAAATGTAGATGATTGTTTTGGTTTGATTTTGTACTTTGTATTTTTCTTGTTCATGTGTGTAATATTGGTTGGGGCATTCCAGTGCTTTCAGTTGCACATTATCTTCTTAAGTGGCAGCCCACCGTATCTGAATGCCATCTTCTCAACTCTGGTGTTTCTTGGTTTAGTTGGTGTATTCCTTAAAAAACCTTTCACAGTTGAGTGTCAAAGGGGGTCCCTGTGGTGGGACTAGGTCCCATGTTACAACTCTAGATGTGATTTATTGAGGTTTGATTTGATCATAAATGAAGCTGTCAAGTTTGTTTAGATTTAGTTCAGCAGACGAATTCTTTCTATTTGTTCCAGATGTATCCAGGTACATTTCATGGAGGCTCAATCCGACTTCTGTTCAGTTGTTATTTTAAAGAAACGTTACAAAGTCTGACCTTAAAAATTAAGCCCAATCTATATTTTAATGATAAAAAAACAAATATCTCAGCTTATCGCTATTAACTATGTATTTGGTTTTGTATGATTGCAACTTAAGGTATTGTAAGCTTTTGTACTGTGTGAATGCTGTGTCTTGAAAACAAGACATGAAATGTGTGTTCAATACGTGCATGTTTTTGACATTGTTTTCCACACATGCCACAGGTCATAAACAAGTCGTATTATTATTGTTGGATATTTGATAAAAAATAATTTTACATGGTAGTCAAAATGAAATCTTAGCATAGTCTATAGAATTTAATCGCTGTATTATTAATTATTTATTTTTTATCCTAAGTATCGAAAGTAAGTCCATTTCAAATGTGCTCCTCCTGGTCAATCTTAACAAAAGAGTCTTAATGAAAGTTCTTTCCAGAAAAATATTTAATAAAAGAAAACGGTTACAGATATGGCGATCAGAGATGGCAGTTTTATATGACCGTGCATATGTTGTTTTTAAGTTTCAAAATAAAACAAATGTGTCACATAATTCTGTAAGCCTTTTTACTATTCATACTTGGTTCTGCCTAAAACTAAGATCGCTGTAGAAACAGAGATTTCAGACTGCAGATGAGATTAAGAACGCTACAAAGCATTTGATGTTGGTACTAGATAACGGACTTTTCAGACTGTTTAATAAACTGAAGGATTACTAAAAAAATAATGTCAAATCCCAAGAAGAGTATTTGGATGCCTTCATCCAGATACATTAATAATTCGTTAACTTACATATATACATTATTAACTTTTTCATTACTTTAACTTAAATTTTTTTAGGAATTTAAAAAAGTGTTTAAAGAGTTGATACTATCAGACAACCTTTATATTGTATGATTAGGGGACCAAGATTTTTAAAATTTGTTAAACGTGAAGTTCATTTTACTTAATATTGATGGTTATTAATTTTTTTTTTTTTTTTTTAATACAGTTGAATGTTCTGGAATACATACATAATAAAGGTTACATTCATGGTGATATTAAAGCGGCTAACTTGATGTTAGGATTAATGCCGGGTACAGAGAACACAGTTTATATGATAGACTTTGGTTTAGCTGCGAAATGCTCATCATCAACTAAAGAGTTTATAAAGGATCCAAAGAAAGCTAACAACGGCACCATTGAGTACATAAGTAGAGATGGCCATATTGGAGGTATGTTTTATCAGTACTTTGTAATTTTTTTTTATATGATGAATATTCTTTTAATTTTATATATGGTTTATAATAGGTGTGTGAAATTCATTTCTGTCACAGGCCGTTTTCTATCGCAGTATAATTTTTGTGGAATGCATACAATTTTCTTATATATTACATATTTATTCAAAATTAATAGCAAAAGCTGGAAAATTGAAACTCGTACATAATTAATATTTAAATTTTTATCTGATCCATAGAATACATGTAATAAGAATTTAGTATCTGTAATTGTTACATAAAAATTAAATATTCAACATGTATATGAAGATAATTGATTTGTTTTCCTGGAAAACTGGCTGTTTTCCAATATCAGGATTCAGAGACCAGGAACATAAAATTTTCATTCTGTCTGAAAGATGTTTATTGGGTCCGGGTCGGTCCCGATTTATATGCTTTTTGTGTAACTTTATACGTGAAAATAATCAGTCGTGCAAGTATTCTCTTCCAAAGTTGTACAGCAAACTTTAATCTCCCGATTAAGACTTATGATATTTTATATTAAGATACATTATGATCTTGTATTAAGTTTATGACTAATGTGATTACTTGCTGAAGTAAGAGTATATTTTTGGAATTCTTACTTTTCAACGTTTGTTGTTCAAAATTGAATCGTTCTGGAAATGCTAATTTGATTCCAAAATCTTATTTTGGTCCCGTTTTAATTCAGCTTAATTCAAGTTGAATCAAAGCGGGACTTTTTTTGATCTCAAATGAAAAAAAAATAGAAAACATGAGACTTGAGCAACATCTAGTATATATCTGTACCAATCGTAATTGAAATTAACAGTTCTTGTGCAGATATATCCTGCAGTTGTGAACCGATGTTATCTGCTGTTTCACTAATTCTCTCTACCATTGTATTTCTTGATAATGAAATATTGCAAAACAATTGCACTTCTTCTGGGCAGACAATTTCAGTTCAGCTGCTTCTATCATACTTAATTTCATTAACGAAATCTTTGAATGATTTGTTAACGAGTAGCGTATTTCATAACTCCCTCTCTTACTACTGATGCACTGGTTTTGATGAATTTTGTAAATGCTTGTTGCCGACTGTTAAGTGATTTCTTCATCGTTTTAAATCTTTCTTTTATTTTTGAAACCTGAATACCGTTCCGTGTTGTTAATGTGTTAATACCGCCTAACTGTGTATTCTTACAAATTAAGCGCGTAATTTTGCCGTTCACTTTCATACAAAATAAGTTCAGCCACTTTTCTTAGAATTTCCTTCCTTTGTTATTTGTTATTAGCTTTCTTTACTGTTGCTGAAATTATATTTTCTATATAAATTGTATGGCTGAAACTAACGTTTTTAAATTGAAAAAGAAAACTAAATATTTATTAAACTTTATTAAAACAAAAGATCATGACCAAGAAATTACTTAGAGTACTTTTTCAATAAAATTTTAAGAAAGGCTGGACGGGCACAACATAGCATTTTGTTGTTAACTAGTACAACGGCAATATAGAAAAATTATCACTGCGACTGCTACTTGTTATTTCCCCTCCACAAAGGATTGTTTGCTTTAACATTTTATTTCTGGGCATCATAGACTGCAAGAATTCTGCCACAAGCCACCAGTTTTATTTTTTTTTTTTTT
>JAAAKQ030511933.1:0-19616 GCA_010016005.3 Zanna intricata
GGGAGTAAGCTTGACTTTTGAAATTTCATGGATGAGTGATTGATGGGTTGCGTTTTATATGGGACACTCTGTACATTCTAACCAATGGAATTATTAATTTATGTTAAATCACTCTTTAGACTAGCAACTAAAGTTTTGCTATTATGACTGTAACATTAAATACAATAATGAAACATTCATTTGCAATAAAACACACCCATTAACATAGCACATGTTAATACAATTATATTTTTAGGGTTCTTATTTTGTTACAGGGAAGGATGATGACAAATATAATAAATTCAACACAAACAGTGGTTGGACAAATTTATGATTATTATTTATGGACTTTATCATTAGCCGGTAAGTTTTAGTATAATTGGTTGTAAATACAACATGTAAGAAATATAAAACATGAAAAACTTCTATTTGAATACAAATAAAGCATTTCTTTCAAAAGATTTAAATCATAAAATAACAAGTTGTAAAATTAATTCAGATTTTCTTGTACAGCTTAATTTGGTTAGGATTTTTTAAAACCGGAATTACCTGTAAGGGAATTGAAAGAAAATTTTGAGCTATGTTAAACCAAGGATGTATTAAATCTGATTTTCCATGCCAGCCTCCTCGGTGTGAATGGTAGAGTCTCGGCCTTTCATCTAGAGGTCACGTGTTCAAATCCCAAGCATTTTCACACATTATAAAATTGTTGTTTCATCTCATCCTCTGAAGCAATACCTCAATGGTCTCAGAGGTCTTTAAAAAAAAAAAGTAAAAATATGGTGTCAATTAAAATCTAACCATAACAAGTAAATAAAATCAAAGAACAACTTAAAATGAGTAGTTCAAGAAATAAAATAATAATATAAAATCTATCTTAAGGCAAGTAGCTCCAACACCCAATAATTGAACTGAAATAATAGTACATCAACAATGACAATAGATAGAATAAAAAAAATTTAAAAAAACTGATGCATACATATGTAGAGTATAAAAAGCATTTAATACATGTGTAAAAGAATACATGAGACAAGAAAGAACCCCAAAAAATTATTAATTTAATTTTCCTGGTTATTACCATACATAACATAGGATAAAATATTGCTGCTAGTAAAAAATATTTTACTGTTTTCCAAAATCTACTTGAAGAAAATAATTTTGTTATATCTTCTTAACAAAATACAACTAGGATGGGAGAACTTTACTTTTTGTATATATTTTATAACTGTATTAATATGGATTACAGGTCATCAAATAGTATAAACACATCAGTCCTAGGTCAGACTTTTTGTAGTGCCATCAGAAAGAACGCAAGAGTTCTGCACAGGTCTATAAACAGAGCTCCTTCATTAATTAACACAGATACCAAGCATGCGGTAACTCTATATATTTCCCATATCCTTAGCAAAGATCTAGCATGTATCTTGCTAAAACTCACATTAATATTTAGGAAATGAAGTAATTAAGAGAAAAAGGAATCAAGGATAACAAGAAGGGGTAAACTATAAGAAGGGATGATCTACTCACAAAGATTAATAAAATAAACAAAAGCACATCTGAACAGATGCTTCTAAACCTCAGCTTAACTCAGGAAATTTTGTATAACCTCTACCACAATGCATTGTAGAAAGGTGTTAATATTGTTTGCAAGAAAGCGACTGCCAATATTTTTACTAATGGTAGTCATTAAAAAAATATAATTAATACCATAGTGTTCAAGGTAAAAGTGTCGCAATTCCTTTATATGTGTATACAATTCTTTGGAAATTAAGATAAAGGGGGACACAACACATTGCAGATTATAATTTTCATAATAAGCTCCTATAGATATTGCTTTTCCTTCACACAGTAAAATGCTACCTGAGATCATAATGCCCTAATGAAAACTTTTATGTGTTTTCAGAATTGTATGACATTCAGAAATAGCCATCTAAACCTCCTGTGTACCTGAAAGTTTTTAGTTTTCAGCTACTTCCTTACGCCAGACAATTCCAAAATGGGTGAAGGTATTTCTTTAAAAACTTTGTATCACTTTCAGGTAGACTCTTTAATTGCAGGAGGAAAAGAAATTTTTGTCAATGCATGTATTTCTGTTATTTGTTTTAAAAAAATTCCAATTTCCTGAAATATGAGCAAAACAGGGACATACTGTGGGTTTCTGTTTGATTGCTGATCTCATACATGATTTTTACAAAAGTATATTGTTCTTTTTTGCCACTTACATCTTACTCTTTCTTCAGTTTTGGTCCTTACTTCCATATTATCACTTCTGTGAACAAAGGTCTCCCCTCCATCCTTCATCAAACGTTTTCCATGATGAGGATTCTGGGACCTGTAGAGCCAATGTAACACATCAGTAATATATTGCATAACAGGGAAGGGATGAACTAATTCAGGTGCTCTGTTTCTTGTTCAGTGGCTGTACAAAAAGGTCATACTGTAAACCATTCATCCAGATCTTCACAGAAGATAAATTCATCCTTATTAAGGTTGTAATAGTAAAAATAATTTTCAATTTAATCAGTGAAAGGGGGATTAAATTTTAACTTCATGCAAATACCAGGAAAATTTACTTATATCATAACAAACTTTTTGTTTTATGTTTTTTATCATCATATTTCAAACAAATTTCTGTTTGGTATCTAGTTTTTATCACTTGACAAACAAATTATGTGATATTTAAATATGAACTGGTTACATAAAGAAAATAATTTTTACCGCAACACATTAAAATTTAATTTAATAATAAAATTCAATATCAACCATGATATTTTTTTTCTAATACAGTTTCTTATTTGACTGTAAAAGAAAAAATAACTGCACACTAAAAATTAGAATCATCTTGTACAAAAAAATTAGCTTGTTTTTAGACATTTCAAAATTTTCAAGGTTTGAATCTCTTATTGGAAATATTAATTTTTTTCTTATTTAATAATATAAACTCAGATTCAAGATTTAAAAAAATCAACCAAGAATTACAGTAGTATTTCTGAATTCCATTGAACAACCTAGAATTCAGTCTTATATTTTCTATTTTTCCAATTTTCTCATAGGATCACTGTTTGGCAACCAAAATTTATCTTTATAAATTATATTTAAAGATAATATAAATTTAAAAATGAAATCATACAGAAATAATAATAGTTTAAAATAAAGCAGTGCTTCGATAAAGGTACCTTGACTATCATTAGGATTAAAAAATAAAGAAACATTTTTTTATAAGTAATAAAATATTTTAAAAATAATTTGAAAACTCAATGAAGTGAAATAAAAATATTTTGTATTTTGTTTTTAGACGACAGAACAAGAGGATGGCTTATGGTAGATTCACCGATGCCAACACTACTATACACACTCTTATATTTGATATTAGTATGCATTGGACCAAGGGTAATGCGTGATAGAAAACCGTTTAAGCTTACATGGATACTTCTACCGTACAATTTATCAATGGCCATACTCAATCTATATATAGCTATAGAGGTAATTAATTATATTCATTTATATTTTATTTTATTATTTTTACTTTATTATTAGTTATGTAAAAGAAGATATTCAATTAGTAAGTAAAAAATTAGTTTAGTTAGTAAGGTTTTAGTAAATACTGCATTCTGTAACAGAGTTTTTAACACAGTGAATTTTCATTTTTCATTTTCATTTTGTGGTATTAATTCTTTATACCGCCTGGTCTATTAGTTAATGATATATTCACTGGCTGTTCCTTGAATGTGTAAATTCATATTGTATCAGTCCAGTTATCATAAAGATATATACAAGTGCAAAGAGTTATTAAGTTGTATTATTGATTTTATGATTCATAATCCATTACCACCATTAAGATCAACCTAACCCCCGTAGGGGAAGACACCCACCAAGTGACAATTCCGGCCACCACATCACCCCTCCCGTTCCTAGCCCAAAAGGGCTTTACTGGGAGTCGTCTGAAAGACCTTCATACTGATTACATATCTCAGTCATCAGCCAGGCCTTGGTCGGGATGCCCCCCGATGCAAATTCCGCGGTCGATATTTAGCATCAGGGTAGAAATACCTCAGCAGCAATCACCCTCGCTGTAGGCTTAGGTCCCCATTAAGATCAACAATCATGAAGGGTTGACTGCTACTGTCATTTCTTACCCAACAGCAACTTACAGTTACAGAGACACAAATTTATGTATTCAACAGCAACTTGTTAAATTTGTCTCTACTTCGAGTAATGGTTATCTACCTATGTATATCTACCTAAAAAGATATACATAACCAGAGTAACCTCTGTAATTAGTAAATGTAAACCTGAACAGACGAATAATGTAACAAATGCAAACTTTATAGCCATACTATGCATTAAACTACTCTCTAGTTCATTTTGCAAAATAAAAATAAGATGAGATCTAATGTAGAACCTTTTGGAAATCACTTTAAATCCAGACATCTAGTTCTAATTTAACTTTTAGTACTTATATCTTTTACTTTATTACATTGTTTCTTCTATTAGTTAAATAAAACTCAAATTATTAAACCATCTGTATTTTTAACAGTTTTTTTGTTTTCTCTCAAGTCAAATGCTTGAGATAGCTAAAATATTATAGAAAAAACCCCCACAAAATATTTGAAAATTAACAATAAAATTGAAATTATAGAACCATCCATCACTGTATCATAAAATTCTGTAAGCTTTTAATTTTATTAATAATTGACTTAAAAACAGGTTGCCTGTTTTGATTTGTGTTTGTTACCAAACCTATTATAAGCCATTTTATCCAAAGAATGTACTATTCTTTGCTGTGATACTGGGATTGGAAATTTTTCTATGAATATTTGACGTTATTAAAGGATCCAGAACATGCATAGCTTCTACTATAGTAACTCCTTCCTCGATTAAATGAAGCATTTTAGAAAACTACAGCTTCAAAGAACAAAACAGTAGTTTACAACTGACAACAATAGACAAAAATAGTATACACAACAGTATATACTATTAATATATTAATGCAATAGTGGCATTAGTAGTAGGTAAAATGGTAATAAAGTTAAAAGTGACACTCAAATAACAGCACTTTGTGCTGGCTCATTTCGGTTTTCAGTCACTCATCTGGTAGGGTAGCTGGAGATTAAAATATCCTTTCTGTGTTAAACAATGTAACAATTATTTGTAGTCACCAATAGTTCTCCCCATTGCCTATATAAAGAAGTATAATAAAAAACATAACTAAATGCAACAATTCTAAAAATTTTACATGATGTTAACAAAAAAGAATGTATAACATTCTAGAATTCTACTATATATAATAATAAAATGCAATTAATATTAAACATATTTTTATTTCAGCTGCTAATAGCTTCCAGTCGTCTTCGTTACAGTTATGTTTGTCAACCAATTAAACAAATTAATCATAAAGAAGAACTCAGGGTATGTAAATTAATTATATATTTATTCTAAATCACTTCCATATTTGACATTGTTTTTGGACTATTTATTATACAAGTTTTTTTCACAGGCTGAGTAAATAGGTTTTAACAGAAGCTAACTGTATGATAGGAAACTAAATGGATCTTAATTTTATCATTTTGGTTTTATTTTTTTACTTATTAATAATTGCAGAATGTCAAACATACTTCATGATAGATTAAAAATATACTAAAAATATACACCTACATAAGAGTATTATTGTTTTTTTAATTTTTAACGTAATACAATTTTTAATTCAACACAAAGTATGTGAGATCATTTGAATAAATAAGTAAATTATATTAAGTTTAAAGACGCAAAGTAAAAATCAACTTACATACTAAAAATATAAATATTAATTTATATAAATATAAAATTATATTTATATATTATTTTGTTATTAATATTAACCTATATATATTTAAATACATATATCTATACATATATAAAATGTTATGTTGGTTTGTGTATGCTTCAAAAACTCAAAAAGTTCTGCATCAATTTAGCTCAAATTTTGATATGATATACAACCTGCTTCAAAGATTGTCTTTATCTATTTCTTGCGTCAGTAACATACCGAGTTTTTAGATTATTTATCATAATCTAAGCATAGTAATTGTAGGAGTTATTCGGAAAAGTTCGGGAAATTTCGGAAAACCCTGAAACACGTGTTTCTTAATTTTTAACGGGATACCTATACACCAAATTGCACTACTATATCTCTTATTGGTCCCTGAAATATGAAGGCTCCATACTCCTAACTGATCTGCTATATATCCCCTGACCGCGACAGGAAACAGCAGTAACCGTTTAGCGCGAGCGAAGCCACGGTGGGGATGCTAGTATATATATATATTTTTTATATATTTAGTGCTTAGTAAATTTTTAGATTTTAAATATTACTTGTTTTAGTTTTATTAATTTTTGTTGAACTTTTATAATAGCTAGATTATGCATTATTTTGTGTTTCATATCACTAAATACATCTTACTGTCATATGAAATTTATCATAATTATCTCATAACATCATTGATAAAACAGTTTCTTAAAAAAAAAATTCCCATTGTTATTTTAATGATTATTGCATGCAATTGAAAATCTCACCATAGTTCAAAATATCATATTCCAATTATTTTTAAGAAAAGATTTATCAACATTAACAAAATTTATAAACATCTTATTTGCCTATAGTTCTCTAGTGTAATTTCATTGAAGAATGTGATTAAGATTATTTCATATTATAGTTTTTTTAAATGACAATAAAGTGAAATTAATAAATATAACATTTTTGAAGTTATATCATAATCATGCGACTCTGTGAGATACAGTCATTGAAAGTGGCCGCAAAAATGACAAAGTTTTATTATGTAAATTATGAAAATATTTATTTTTTTTTATTTTAATGTTTGTATGTTGTTTACAATAATTATAAAGTTTACAATTTTAATTAACCTGATAGACATTTAATGATAAATCATTTGTACCATTTCCACCAATTCATTTAAAATTTTATCCTTTCTCATGTTTTAAAATCTACAATAAACGGTTTTTACTGGAAAAAATTTATTTCAACTTAGGGAAAACGGGTTTTTTTTATTGATTACCTCAAAATTATTGATTTAACAGCAAAATTATCAGGTTAAGCTCCTAATTTTTGCCAATCCTCGTGTAGGAGTATATACTGTATGCTTTTTGTTTAGAAATTCCAGCTTAGATACCTGACCAAGTGCATCCATTTTTTACATCCTAACAAATTTATTATTATCTATCAGCAAATATTATAGCATCTCAACATATTCCGGTTATAAAAGTAGATAAATGAATATCAGTCATTAATAGATATTTTTTCTCACCACCTATTACACTTATATTTGGATTTTGGGGTCATTTATATCTCTCACCTATGTTATCATCTAAAAAGAATGAATAATTAAAAATATTTTAATATAATTTTCAATCACATGATGTACCACAAAAAAGAAAAAAAAAAGTAGATTATTGAGAGAACATCTGATGACGACAATTTTGAAGTAGTTGCTTTTAACTGGATATTATGTCCTTCCTTTGTTATAGGTTTAGATTACTTATTAGATTCAGTTAATAATACATTTTCAAGAAGTGGATATGCCTGTGAAGGGGCTAATAACAAAACATGAGGCTATCTAATCTCAAATTACAAAAAAATTTAGTTATTGTATATCATTCATCGCAGATAGAAACAAATCAACAAAAATCATTAGCAGCCTTATGTTAATACATACAGAGTGCATCAAAACTACACGGCAATCTCTCAGAAACCGATTCTATATCTAAAAATAAGAAAAAAGTTTCCAATAAACATAAGCCTGAAAACATTTTGTTAGCGAGTTACGGCTAGCGAAAGATTTCGCCCGGTTTTCAGTTCCTCCTGTTAAATAAATTTAAATTTGAATTTTTCAGGCTAAAAAACATAGAAACCATAACATTTACTGCTAAATTTGGGTTCCCAGAATTTCGGTGACATGTTATTTATCTATCATATATATATATATATGTATATTAATTTATTTAAATTAAATTTTTTGGAGTCTATACTTCCACTGTACATTAAATTTAGCTCTATATGTAATATAATATTTTTTTCAACCACTGGAAACAGAAATAAAAAGAAATACATCCTGCTCCTCAGCCAGGTTTCGGTCTTTACTCCCACATGTTTATTTTTTTCTGCTGTTGCAAGGTCTATTATGGAATCCCCAGCCAATCATTGAAGTTAGTGCACCTAAGCACACTGACCCTCATGACTGGAGCTGTCCACCCTGCCTCAGAGGATTCAAAAGCCCAATCTCTTCTCCATTTCATCCTTTACACTTAAGATTTTACCACCATTCATTTAAATACAGAAAACAAGAAAAAGTTTTTATACTTAGTGTTGGTAGAAAAATATTAAGTATTAATTATGAAGAATTCCGTGTCTAATTTCCTAATTATCTATTAATAAATCAACATTTGTCAAGACTAAAAATACATAAACAAACATAAAAATTTTTAAATACTATTAATATTGGTGACATTCCATGATCAGATAGGTCTAAAAATAGTAGCACTTTACAAAATGAACAAATTATTGCCGTGACATGTGACATTGCCTGTGACATTCCAAGAGATAGATGGAATTTTGTGATTAATCTATTCATTCTGAAGTAGATTTTAATATCTCTAGCTCACTGATATGGTCTGATGAAGCATGTTTCAAATAAAATGTCATAGTAAACTGTTATAATTATGTTAGTTGTGATGAAAATCATCATTTAATTAAGGAACATAGTGTTATGTAGCGTTCATGTTCAGTGTGAGATACATAAAAGAAGGAACATTGAGACATTTTCATTTCAATGGAAATGTTGACTTCTATATTTTGAAAAGTTATTCCCAACCTGTTAAGCAACCCTGTTTGATATCTGCTATCACTGTGTTTGACAGCAAAGATTGGACACCTTCTCACTCTAATCTTCAAATTAAACTACCTAGATAAAACGTTTCCTGAACAGATAGGATGCTGAAGAACAATTGAATGGTCACAATTTAAATGTGATCTGATGCCTTATTATTTCTATCATAAATCATTAAAGACATATTGCTGGCCTCCATAGCTGAGTGGTAGCATCTCAGCATTTCATCTGGAGGTCCCGGGTTCGAATCCTGGTCAGGCATGGCATTTTTCACACAAGCTATAATTCATTTATCTCATCCTCTGAAGATATACCTTAACGGTGGTTCAAGAGGTTAAACAAAAAAAAAAAAAAAAAAATTTTTCAGGTATGAATGGCTTCTAATTCCCAATTTAATGCTAAATTGATTTTATGAATTGGGATAAAACATCTTTGACAAAGATTTGTAATTTAAAGGTTAAATGCAGTCATGAATGCATAAGGATAGAACAACAATATTTTATTTGGTTTGTATTAAATATGTAACAGTAAAAATTTTTTTTTTAAAAACTGTTTCTCATTAGTAATTGGAGAAATTGACTCGACTACCTGCATGTATGTATACACACATATTTTATCGATTTACATACGTAATCAATAGAAGACTTCCTAAATATTATATATACCAGTGACTATAGTTTTACTTTTCCTCAGTCAATGTTCAATTTTTTTCAAGGAACATTTGCTATTAATTACTGGTAAGAATAAAGAACAAAGTTAATTTATGTAATACTTATTTAATGAATTTAAATATCAATTTAAATTAATTAATTTAATTTTTACAGATAGCCAACGCAGTTTGGTGGTATTATTTTTCAAAACTATTAGAATTTTGTGATACATTTTTCTTTATACTACGTAAAAAAGATAAGCAACTAACATTTTTACATGTATATCATCATTCAACAATGTTTTCATTATGGTGGATCGGAATAAAATGGGTACCAAGTGGATCAACATTTTTACCAGCGATGGTGAATTCATTTATACATGTATTAATGTATTCCTACTATGGCCTATCATCATTAGGACCTAATATAGCTAAATATTTATGGTGGAAAAAATACCTCACTATGTTACAACTGGTAAGTTTTTATTTTTAAATACTAAAAGTATTTATACCCGCACATACAAAAAAGAATTTATGCCAGACATAGGTACAGTACTATTCTAAATATAAGGTCGCACCTAAACAAATTATAAAGCCCATGAACCTATGAATTATTTTATTTTTAAAATACTGTTATTGAAATGGATTTGAGCTTAATTATATAATTAAAAATATATATAATAAACAGAATTAAAATTATATTTCTTTCATTGTAAAGGGAAGAATATATAAAATTCTTTATTCAGCTTACATCTACTATGAGGTCTGTTCAGAAAATTACCATAATTTATTTTTTAATTTTTATTATTTTACAGATTACTGGTCCTTGATGCCTTTAAAGTACTCCCCTCTCTTATTCACACACTTTACCCAGCAATCTTTTCACTTTGCAAAGCAGACTTTAATTTGAATTGGCCTTTAAGATACAGGACAAATTTGCTTTATTGTTATCAATAGTCTCAAAATGTCTTCCTTTTATCACAGATTTTAATTTTGGAAATAAGAAAAAATTGCAAGGAACCAGGTCTGGTGAGTAGGGAGGCTGAGAGAGAATAGTTGTTTGATCTTTGGCACAAAACTGAAAAAACAACAAAGCTTAGTATGCAGGTGCATTGTGGTGGTGAAGAAATCACAAGTTGTCTCGCCACAACTCTGGTCTCCTTTTGCAGATTTTTTCTTGTAACCATTGTAAAATGCCTTGATAATACAAACAGTTCATTGTTTCACCTCAAGGCAAGAATTCAAAATGCCCAATTTCAATAAAATCAAAAAATCTGAGAGCAGTACTTTGACATTGGATCGAGACTAACATGCTTTCTTAGGGCATGGAGATCTTTTAACAATCCATTGTGATGATTGAACTTTTGTCTCGATGTTGTCCTGGCTTTCATCTCCCGTTATGATCATTTGCATGATTATCCTTTTCATCATTATCTGCTTATTCAAAAAGTTGCTGACAAACATCCACTTGATATTCTTTCTACTGTTCAGTCATCAAATGAGGATCAAAGTTTGCTGCTACTCGATGCATGTTCAATTTTTCAAAATGTCATGGTATGATCCAATTAAGATGTTAACTTCTTCTGCAAATTCTGTAACAATCGATCGGCGATTTTTATGCACCAGATCATTGATTTTCTGAATGCGGGTATTATCAGTTGAAGTTGAAAGCCTTCCTAGTCAAGGGTCATCTTCAGTTGACTGACACCCACTTGTAAATCATGAAAAGTATTCATAAATTTGTGTATAACCGTGAGCATCATCTTTGTAAGTTTATTTCAGAAGTTGAAATGATTTATGAAAGTTTTCCTCAGTTTCACGCAAAATTTTATGTTATATGTTGCTCCTGAAAATTGCACATTACAAAAATCACTAATAATACTTAAAACATGTTGCACTCAAATAACGACAACACAAAAACTAAACAAAATATCAACAATTCAAGAACATGTGGTTACAGAGGAGGTTATGCAGAACACAATGCTGCCAACCATATGTTACTAATATCTCCATTGATACATAATTAAAAATGTTTTATTATTTTTTGAACAGACCTCATGTAATGAAATAAATACAACCAACCGTTTACAAGAACAGGGTCAAGTACATCTACTCATTGTTGACCAAACTTTAAATGAAAACTTGCATAAAAGTTTTGTACAATTTCACTGAGAGCCACTTCCATATGTTGTAGTCAATAACTACTCACAAAATTCCTCCATAAAGAATATATCAAATTAATAACAAGTTAAATGCAAACTTACCAGTTTACATAAAAAAGAATTTCATATTCATGGATTTATCATCAATTATTGAAATAATATCTTGAGCAGTAAATTACTGTAGTTATGTATTAAACCTGATACTTGTTATGAATAACTTGATTAAATATCAGTTACCATTAAAGCTAGCCATTAAAATATGCCAATTCAAATAATTTATCAGCTTCATCTTCATTCATTTATAAGCATGTATTTATATTATTTTTTTTATAGTCATATAGTTTTTTTTTAAATATTCAATTTTATTATCAATTTCTATTATTTTTAAATAATTTTTTGTATATATTATTAAATATTTATGTGCAATAAGAATCAGCATTTGAATAACTCTTTTTTAATCTTGTATGCTTTTAAATGTTCTAAATACCTGCTAAAAATCTCTAAAATTCTAACAGCTCTAAAAACTGGGTATTTTTTGTTGATAGTTATTGTTTGCATAATTGCAACATACTTATAATTATAGTCATGCCAAACCTGATAAAAGTTTTGCATTAATACTGTCATTTAAATGTAAGTTAATGAAATGTATACAGAAAGGATGGTTGAAATGTAATACACAGTTACTCATAACTTGCAAATGAAACAAATATGAGATAAAAATACATTTTATTTATTGCATAAACTTAATTTTATTTTTCCATGCAATCACAATTTACAGCGATATGTCTCTTTTGACTTTATATCAGTTTTCCTCATTCAGTCATTAAAGAATCATTCAATGACATTCTTTTTATATCCATAACCTCACTGCGTCCTATACTTCAAATCCATAGTGATATGAATACCTATAATATTCCTCTTTAATTGTGGAAAGAAGTGAAAACTACTCAAATCTGGACAGTATGAAGATTGAAGAATAGGATCAAATTTCAACTTCACAAGAGTCAGTGGTTGCACATGATGTGTTGTATAGTTACAGTAGTTCAATCAACAGTTTTATTATCATATTAAACGACCTTTAGACATCAATATCATTAACATTTACTTTTTTGCTGTAAAAAATTCAATCACAGCATGTTGTTTTAGCACATCGATATCTATTCCTCAACGATGACAAAGAATATAAAATGAAATGACAAGTGTCAATAAGTTTAGGAATGTTAATAGTAAGGAAATGAAACAAATTGAGAATATCAGTCATTTTGTACGACATTTTGTTCTATTACATTTGAGCCATTTCTTGTAATTTATATTTACTTAATTTTGACACATCTGGTTTATTAAACAACATAAATAAAGTTCATTCTGAACAAAATATTTCAATAAGTAATATTAATAAAATATCTGCAGATAATAAAAAATGATAGATTAATTAATATAACTAAAATCAACCTAGACGATTATGATAAAATATAAACACAAAACTTTGATGGTAGTAATGCAATTTAAAAATATGAAAAGTTGTTTAAAATGAAACCATTATTTTTTTTTTTTTTTTTTTTTATAATCTATTTTACTAAATGTAACATGAATATTAAAATATTTTAAGAAAAATAACTGATGTAAAGGAGCCTGAAAAGAAAAACTATAATGCTACCATATATTCTATTTCTTTGTTAATTTGAATAACAACAATAATTAAATAGCAAAATAAGGGAAAAGGATTTCATCAGTGAAGTATACCATAACAAAAGGAAAACATGTCCATGGATGAAAGGAAAGGAGATACTGTGTGAAAATGCCAATAAGAAAAATTCTTTCAAACTCAAAATTCTTTCAACCTATAACCTATTGCAACATGTTAAGAAGCCAATAATTATTACCTTTGGCTTAAGAAATCATTCGCAGAGAATTTTTCATTAGAAATGTAGAAAAAGCTTGTAGAAAATACATCATAAATTCAGAAACAAAATAAAAGTAATATACAGTGCATTTGGAAAGTTGCTGTGCAGTATGCTTTAGAATTATATGATGCATTCTGGATGTCAGTTATTTAATTATGATTGAACATGCTTTTTT
The DNA here is from genome assembly GCA_010016005.3 of Zanna intricata. NCBI lineage: Eukaryota > Metazoa > Arthropoda > Insecta > Hemiptera > Fulgoridae > Zanna > Zanna intricata. Next base: position 13,749 of record JAAAKQ030511933.1, read on the forward strand.
CGTTTCATGTTTACCTTTAGATAGTTGTGAGAAAATATAATGTTTCTTTTGGTAGAGGAGCACATTTTTCTCATTGAAGAAATCTGTCATGAAGGTAACATGTATACTGATATAATGAAGCAAAAGTTTTTAAATACTCCTTTTCTTCATTGCAATAGAGTTTAAACTCTTATCGAAAGATTTTGGGCAATAGGCTTTATTGAAAGCCAGCCTCCGTGGCGCAAGTAGTAGCGTCTTGGCCTTTCATCCGGAGGTTCCGAGTTCAAAACCCGGTGAGGCATGGCATTTTTCACACACACTACAATTCATTCATCTCATCCTCTGAAGATATACTTTAACAGTGGTTCCCGAGGTTAAAAAAAAAAATAGGTTCTATTGAAGAGAGTAATGGAAGTGGAAGACCATCAGAACTAAATGAACAGAAACTGCTTGATATTAAAGTTGCTATGGTTTAAAATTCAACAAAGTCAATGCCTAATTTAGTGCAACAGAAATTTATCAGACTTGCTACCAGATATAAAGCTGTAAGAAAAAACTGAAATTTTTCACCTCTAAAGTAACATGTTCAAGAACCTATAGGTCATGCCAAAACACTAAATTATTGTCAATGGTTTAAACCAAATTTCTATAGATATCCTAGACATAATGTATTTTACAGATGAAGCATGGTTTCATCTGAGTGGATATATTAATTCACAACTTTGATCAATAACTAACCCTCATGAATTACACAAAGTGAAAATTTGAGACTGGGTCAGTATGAATAAAACAGGTATTGCAGCTCCAAATTTTTTAAAAAAATATAGTTAATAGTGATTGTTATTATTCAGTTTTAACAAAATTCATTAGTCAATTAACAGAAGGGAAAATCAATCTTGGTTGGTTCCAACAAGATTGCTCAGTAACAGGTCAATAACTTACATAGCTAACAGGTCAATAATATTTTTACGAGTCATTTTGAAGGGTTTGTGGCCTGCACGAACACTCAATCTGACTCTCATAGATTACTTTGTATGAGGGGACAGCAAAAAAGTAATATATTATAACAGACCACGCATAATTGGCAAACTAAAAACCGCAATTATAGCATACATATGAGACATTCTAGTTTATCAGGTAGTTAAAAGTGTTTGAAAACAAATCAAAATGTGTGCAATGTTATATTGAGGTTGGAAGAGGTTGTTTTCAATACCTTTTATAAACTATTCCTATTATAGTAATATATGTTTCTGTAAAATAATGAAATAAAAATATTTAGCAATAATTAAGAAAGTTTCATAATTACACTTGCATAATTATAGTGCACAGTAACTTTCCAAACGCACTAGTCTCTCTTTAGTTATAGTTATTTTTTATCTCTCTCTAGTTATTTTTATCTCTCTATAGTTATTTTTTCTCTCTTTACACGATATATATTATTCACAGAGCTAATTCTGGAAGAAAAAATGTTCAAAATGTAAATTTCAGTAGCACTATAGTTTTATTGTTTGCATTATTTCAAAGTAGAAGACACTTTCTGATTATAATTTAACCATATTGTAAACTTGATAATTGAAAATGATATTACTTGGGAATTTTGCCATTCTTTTTTATTTTGAATTAATAATAATCAATTTTTTAAAATTTGCTTTTCAGATACAATTCACTACGGCCTTAATATTGGGTATAAATGGAATCCGATCTGGATGTGATTTCCCATTATGGATGCAGTATGCATTAGTATTATATATGTTATCATTCATAGTATTATTTGGAAACTTTTACGCAAAAGCATATATTGAAAAGGTAATATATTAATTACAAAAATGTTTTATTTTTTTGTTTAATATTTAATTAATTATAGAGCCGGCCTCCGTGGTGCGAGTGGTAGCGTCTCGGCCTTTCATCCGGAAGTCCTGGGTTCGAATCCCGGTCAGGCATGGCATTTTTCATGCACGCTACAATTCATTCATCTCATCCTCTGAAGATATACTTTAACTGTTGTTCCAAAAAAAAAAAAAAGAATTAAATATAGCACTTCTTATTCTCAATAAGAATTAGTACTTCACACATTTGAAGGTTTTGGTTGGTTATCCAGCAAAATTATTTTTCTGCATAAAAGCTCTTCATACTTGTACATCTTGATATCTTCTTTGAATGTTAATCCTTTCCAATTTTACTGTCAATTCGTTCATCTCATCTTCTGAAGATATAACCTAACAGTGATTCCGGAGGTGAAACAAAAAAAAAATTTTTTTTACTGTCCATGTAGAAAACTTCAGTAATTTTGGTATGCTGAGTTTTCATATCTTAATGTTTACTTTCAAATTGAATTCATCAGTAATAAATCCATACTATCGATTCCTTCTTTTTTTTTACAAATCTTTAAGAAAGTCATGAAATATGAATACAGATAATAGAAAACAAAGTGGATACCCAAACAAGAAAGAAAGTAATGGAGAAAATGATTTTTTAACTTCATTATTTTAATATTTTCGTTCAACATTCAAAAGATTTTGGGTTCAAATCCGGTTCAAGCTTGGCATTTTTTCACATCTCAAAAATCTGATGTTGACTCTACATGACTTCCTTGTACACCTATTAAATTACATAAATGTTTTATTACTTTTTTTTTTAATTTATGTATTGTAAAAAACTTTTTGTAATCAGAGGTTAATAATTATTATTAATATATTTAAGTAAAAAAAAAAACAAAAAGTTAAAAAAAAGGAAATAAAGTCAAAGGGAAGGGATATAAATAGTTCATTATTTAAACTTTTATTGGGCTGTAACTCTGGAACCAATGAAAATGAGTAACACTTATAATATACATCGTTGAAAAGCTCCCAGTGAAGGTTTATTATTGCAGTTAAGAAAAAATCCAAAATCCAATTTTTTTTTTTTTGGATTTTGTGCATTTTTTGGATACTTTTTGTCCAGTCAATTGCAATCAACTAAATGTTACAAAAGTTCTAAATCCAAAATTTCAACATTCTACTACAGCTAATTGTTTTTGAGCTATGTGAGATATATATGTACGTACAGATTCAGGTTAATAATGTAGTTAGTAGTAAATGTAGTTTAAGTTTGTAGTTAGTTTGTAGTTACTATGTAGTAGTTTGTAGTTTACAACTTAAAATAAATGAGAAAGTAAAGTAATTTCTATTATAGCATTAGTATTAATCAAACAGTACCATCATCTTTCCAAAATATTGTACATAATACCTTGCACATGTAAAATCATTAATAAATCGACTAAAAAATTCCTAAATAATTATGCAGTTTATCGTTAAATTAATTTTTAAAAGTACAAGGTGTGGCTACAAAATAACGGGGCTGATTTTTTGTAAGACAAACAGTGCGAGCCTCAAGGTCAAACGCCTCATTGTCGAGTCGCCTGACATCTCCCCTTTACATTCCAGCCAGTGTAACGACCACAGCCTGCTCAGTCAATATTAGTTTTGATGATCAGTCTGTATGTATGACGTATCTCACATAACTCAAAAACGATTAGCTGTAGAATGTTGAAATTTTGTACTTAGGACTGTTGTAACATCTAGTTGATTGCAATCCCCTTCCTCCCTTTTAATTGCTATCGACTGGACTGGTTGAGTCGCCTAACATCCCTCCTTTACATTCCAACCAGTGTAATGACCGCAGCCTGCTCTGTCTGCCCCAGCCTTCACTTATGTCAGATTGTTGTACCTGCTGCTCATCCAAAAAATGATAGTTGTTTTAATAGAGCGGCATTTTAATGTAAAATTTTCAGTGAAGCTCAGCAAGTTCGCAACAGAGACCTATTCTTTCTTACAACAAGTATATAGTGATGAGTATATGTCAAGTGAACGGTTTTTGGTTGGCATAAACTGTTCAAAAAATAAAAAATGGAATGTGATCCACGTACAACTCTAGGATGCTCTTCGGCTTTGAAAATGAACAAAAATATTGAAGAAATAGGCAACCTCATCCCTCCTGAAGGTCAAACAGTGAATAAGGACAATTATCTTGAGGTTCTAACTACTTTCCGTGAGTGAGTAAGAAAAAAAGTGACCTGAATTGTGGAAGAACAGATCATTAATTCTTCATCAGGACAAAGCTCCAGCTCACACTACACTGATTGTTTTTCAGCATGGGATCTCTGTGCTGGAACATCCTCCTAGCCCCATGTGACTTTTTTATATTCCCAAAAGTGAAGGAAACATTGAAAGGAGCTAAGTTTGAGATGGTTGATGCTGTGAAAGAAAAACCAATGGAGACCATGAACATGATTTGAGAAAATGACCTGAAATACTATTTTGAACAATAAAAAATTTGAATTGAGGGGCGTATATAGAAGGGGATAATGTGAAAGTTGTTAAGAAAAAAAAATGTTACAGCAAAAATCCCGTTATTTTCTAGCCACACCTCGTAGACATCAAATAAAAAAAAATATATACCAACAAGTTAACACGTAATTTAGCATTGACTTCATAACATTAAAATTTAATGATTTTATAATTTGTAGTGCAGGTTTTTTAAATAGATTTTATTTTTTCTTTAAATGAAATTTTTTTACTTAAAATTTGAATAGGGGTAAAAAATGAAACCTAAATTTAAAAAAAAATTACTATTAAGAAAAACAGGAATATGTATAATTTTTACTATGTTTTAATCAATATAAAAAAAAAAGAACGAAAAGGATTGTAAAAAAAAAGCAACATAATGATATTACTACTGAACATGAATTATGGTTCTCTGGAATTGTGAGCTGTTTAACCAGTATTTGTTAAAATTTTACTTAAAGACTCTTCCATTTAAGAATGATATCAAACTATATATTCTTCAGCTATAATAATTTAATAGTTAAAAGATTATTTAAATTATCTATGAATAAACTATAAAATCGCAATAAAGGTTTTAAAAATAATTTCAGCTTAACCTGCCAGATTGGTCTAGTGGTTTTGCTCATCATTGCAAATCTACTGGATTTCAAAGTCAAGAGTTTTAAGGTTCAAATCCTAGTAAAGGCAGTTAGTTTTATATGGATTTGAATATTAGATTTTAGATACCAATGTTTTTTGGTGGTTGGGTTTCAATAATCCACACATCTCAGGAATGATCAACCTGGGACTTTACAAGATTACACTTCATTTACATTCATAAATATCATCCTCATTCATTCATCCTCTAAAGTAATACCTTACAGTGATTCTGGAGGCTAAGCAGTAAAAGAGAGAAAAAATTTCTGGTTAAGTTAACTGGAAAAAATGGACAATAGGACTATCAGAGGAATCTCCTCTATAAAGTAAAAACAAGTTATGAAAATTAGTCCATTGGTGAAGGCTAGTTTATACATAAAAACATAATATAAATATCAAATTAAGAACATTTGAAACCCATTAAAAAACAATCCTCCAATGATTGTTTAGCTAATAATTTACAGGTTAGTTGAGTAATTCTTACATTGAACCTTCCAGAGACACATAAACACATTATTTAATTAATCTGTATTAATATTTATAATATTTACAGGGTAAACGTGCAGTTTATGGAGATGGAGAACAACAATGCAATGGACACTGTAATGAAGATATTGCAGCAATACCTAGCACAAGTGCTTCATTTACAATATCAAGTAAAAAATGGGATTAGATAGTTATCCAACAAATTCAAATAAGTACAATATATGTGAATTACTACAACTTACTTATGTTGCTACTACTACTACTACTACTAGGTATATCTTAGACGATAAACATGATTTTAATATACATAAGTATTTGCAAAATGTGTAACAATGTAATATACTGTACTACCACTTAACTTCCAAAAAAAAAAGTTATAATAATAGTTATATCAGAAAAACAGATGAATGTAGGTATGTAATATATATATATATATATATATATA
>JAAAKQ030511944.1:0-19616 GCA_010016005.3 Zanna intricata
TCCAGCTACTCTGTATCACTGAGTACGCAAGCCCCCCCACCATCGGCAAGGTCTCATGATTCGTAGAGGGAGTTTTTGATACTAAATAAATATAATAAATTCAACAAACATTTAAGAAATTAATGGAGATTATTTGTAAGAATTTTCATTTTATTTGTTTTACGAAATATTTTATTAAATTACGATGAAAAAAACTCGAGGTTATTTTAATATTCTTTAAAAATTCATAATTTGAATATTTCTGGATTTTTAAATGATCTTTTTATCAATATGTTTTAAAATTACATGAAAATTTAGTGAAATACGTTCATTTTGACCTAAAATTAAGATGGAAAACATGGAAATCGAGTCTAATTTTACTTCTTAACATTAGAAAAAGCTTTTAAAATATATGAAGCATTTTGCTATTTATATTTTGTGTTGCAGTGAATATTTTTTTGCATTACATATTTGGATATATATTCAGGTTGTATCACGAAGTTCTCCCGTGACTTTCATAATCTATTCTATTTGTGAAAATAGTAGAATAAAGTTAATATACGAGTAAACATATATCCTAAATGCTGCGTTTGCACGTTACGGCTAGTGAAAAATTTTGCTCGGATTTCAATTACCTCGATAAAATGAGTCGTCCAGAAATTTTTAGAACGTTAATTAAGAAACATAATTAGTGATATATTATCGATCTATTTTCTTAATCTAATTAGTAATTAGATTAAGTGATAGTGGTCTATAACATAATTAATTAGATTAATTCGATAGTGATCTAATTAGTGAAATAGAAGAAAATAGATCACAGAACCGTATCTTCATTAATTTTTAAGAAATCTGTGATGAAAATACAGTAAATTGGGGTAAATTTACCCCAAAAAGGGGTAAAAAACCCTGTTTCTTATGTTTGCATATAGTAATATTGTAAAATGAAAAATAAAATGATAAAAATTTTTAATTAATTTTTCTCCTTAACCAATTCGGAACTGGTATCGCTCTTACGCATCTGTATTAAACTGCCCGCACATTGGCTATAAAATTAACTATTTGAACTATCGTTAGGATGCAACTAATGGCTGGATATACAGAGGATAGTTATGTTACACGAACAGTCTTTACAGGAAGCGAAAATTGGAGTCCAAGTCGATGTGATTAGAACCCGCATATGAGTCCAAATTTTTTTGAACATCTAGTTAATTAGTAGTGATCATTATTGTGCTGTTTTAATAAAATTTGTTAGACAATTAACGTTGGTTCCAACGAGATATCGTCATAACGCACATAACTATGACGAAATGTCTTTGGTGAACGAATCATTTCCAGGGTTTTTTGACCATCACGATTGCCCGATCTGACTTCCTTCGATTACATTCTAAGCGTGGGGGGGGCAATGTGAAACAAATACATTGCAATAGACCACGAAAGATTGAAGAACTAAAAATAGCAATAACGGCGTACGAGACATTCCAGTACATCAGAGGGTTAAAATGTTTGAAAGCAAATTGAAACGCATGCAGTGTTTGTATCGATTTTGAAGGAAGCCATTTTCATTTTCTGTTGTTATTTTAATATCAGTTTTTATAAAATAATAAAATTAAAATACAGATTAATAATTAAAAAAGTTTCGTCATTTTACTTCTATAATTCCAGTGCACAACAACTTTCCGAACTCTCTGTATAATACGAGGTTTCAAATCGTATACTTTGAAATCTAATTCTTTAGAGATATCGGTATGACGAGAGAAATTCAAATAACTTCTCTTTAAGTCACATAATTATAATGATATCAAAATTATTGTTCATATAACCACTGGATATTTCAAATGGTTATTTTCGTTTATTTCGAAAATAAAATTTTCCACTTGAATTACGACTAAGAAATTTGTAACAAGGTCCGGGAGGAAATTTCTCAATAAAATTTTGATATAAAATCGACCTAATCTGGTCAATATGGTTTAAATATTACATAAATATCTATTTATATACTTTATAAAAGTATTTTTGATGGAACTGAAATCATCCAATTCACTTAAAAAACTTAATAACTACACAATATTTAATTTTATTTATATTTCGTTGATATTTTATTGTATGAATTAATTTTTTTTTATTCATATGTAATTAAATCCTTTATGATAATAATAATAAATAATACTGGTAAATAAAATTTCAATATTTATGAATAGTATGAGAATAGTTATAATAAAATTCTTGATATGTTGATGGTACAATATAGTGCTCGTTCGGAATGAGAATATATGTTAATTTTCTGAGGCTAGATGTTGTTGACGACTGGTTTGGGAGAATGAGTTTGATGGAATAGAAAGAGTGAAAAAAAAGGAATGTGACGTCATAGACAGTGGTACTCTTTCAATGCAGTAGTGACATTTTCATTCCCAATTCCTTTTTCTCTTCCTCTTTTCTTTCTTTCTTTTTTTTTTATTTTTATTTTCATACATTTTTCATTGCATTCAGCTTTTCATCATACATTAAGGTATATTGTCTACTGTTTATTACATGATCATACTTTTTATCTTTTTTTTTAAAAAAAAAAAGTTCTCTGTGTATTTGTGTGCATGTTTTTTTTTTTGCTCAAATGTAATTTTGAAAATGTGTGAGGCAAACTGTGTGTAGTTTATATACGTATAAATTCTTTATTGCGGGCTTTTCCTTACTTTTTATTTCTTCTTTATTAAAAACCTTTTTTTTTAAATTTAATTCAGTATTAGGTATCAGATAATAAACCTTATACAACATTAAATAACCAGTGTCTCTCTTTTTCTTGTTTTAGCCTTAGAACTACCGTAAGGTATTACTTCAGAGGATGATGTGTATAAATGTGAATGAAGTGTAGTCTTGTACAATCTCTGGACGACCACTCTTGGGAAGTGTGGTTATTTGAAACCCAACCACCTAAGAACACCGGTTTGAATATTATATCACGATTTAGTATTGAAATCCTTATAAAAATAACTACCTTTACTAGGATTTGTATCTTAAAACTGTCGACTTCGAAATCAGCTGATTTGAGTTAACCATTAGACCAGCTCGGTGGGCTGCTTCCCAAATTCTACCCTCCTCTTCCTTCACTCTCAGGATCCTTCCAGCTTCTCAATGTTTTTTGGTAGTTGGGTTCCAATTAACTAAACGTCTCACGTGTGGCCAACTTGAGATTGTAAAAGATTACACTTCATTCATATTCATACATATCATCCTCATTCATCCTGTGTAGTAATACATTAGGTAGTTCCGGACGCTAAATAAAAAAAAAGAGAGAGAAAAAGAGTTCGGTGCTCACCAATTCCTTTAAGAGTAGATATCCCTACCCTTGAATAATATTTAAATTCGGTCGACTAAAAGCATCAAAGTGGAACCACTCTGCAAATAAACAGCTAATCACACAAACCTGAACCGTCCTGTAGTCATTCAGGACGTGGTACCAAAATAGGTATGATCTGTGAAGCGGAAGACAGAAACTACCATTACAAAATAAAATTTTAATTCAAAATGAGCCGGATGTAGGAGAAGCCATCCCGGGTTTAAAGTAGGATATTTCTAACCTCCATAAGCGATAAAAGCAACGATTATTATCATTCCAAACAATCTAACATCATCGAATAGAAATCGTGTTGTAAATAATCTACTGTTTCTTACAGAAAAGAATATAATTAGTTACTTTACATTCCGTATAAAAATAACTTTTTATACGGATTTCAATACTAGATCGTGGATACCGGTGTTCTTTGGTGGTTGGGTTTCAATTAGCCACACTTCTCAGAAATGGTCGACCTGAGATTGCAAAAGACTATACTTCATTCTCATTCATACACATCATCCTCATTCATCCTCTGAAGTAATACCTTACGGTAGTTTCGGAGGCTAAAGAGATAAGGAGAGACTCAGGGAAGCAGCTACCAGGAATTAACTGGAGGAAGAGTGTAGCCAGGGCTCACCACATCAGGAGTGCTAGCCATGCGATGTTTGACATTATTTTTATTGTTTATTTTTGTATGAATATTAGTGCTTGTGTAATATTTCTTGTTTAATTTGCGAGTTAAAAATACTAAATGTCTGGGGTCGAAACGTGGCAACGTTTAGGGCCAGGGAGATAGCTCTTCTGTGTAGGATGTTCTGGTCCACGGACACGCAAGAATGGGTGGATGGGATCAAAACTCCCCGGTAATGACACAAGGGATCCTCGATGTATGTGAGAGTTACGGAACATGAAGCGAATGAGAAGTGCACTCCTAAAACTTGTAGGTTAGGGACGGGAATGGTAGCCCCCCTGTGGAGGACGCATTGGGATTCCAGAAGCGCGTTCCGATAAATCTGGGAGGACCCCGATGGGACAGCCGCAGATTGAGACTAAGACAGGATAGAGACTGACTTCGCGGCGACTGAGTAATGGCTAACGGCGGGTCTCGTTGCCATGGGGATGTATAAAAAAAAAACTACCAAAACTAGTATTCAAATCCGTGTAAAAGTAACTATTTTTACTAGGATTTGAACCTTAGAACTGTCGACTTTGAAATCAGCTGATTTGGTGAATACTGAACTGAAATCTTTTCAAGTTGACAATTGAGAATAGATATGTCAGAGATTTGGTATTGCCAAAGGGCGAGGATAATCACACTGGAAGGTTGTCTTGTGAATGTAGGTGAATTAAGTGCATGTTTTGTACTGTTCGTCTCTCTTACTGTTATTGCAAGAGGGTGCAAAAATTTTCTCTGTTCAGCAGTGTAGACTCTCATATTGTATGAAAATATTAATAGAGATAATTAAATTGATTTCTTTCTTTTCAGATTTAATTAACGATGATGATTTATATAATTATTTATAAAAAAAAATTTTAATAATGTATATTACTTAATAAATTACGTTCTTGATAGGCCAAAATATGTAAATATTTTCTTTTTTTTCCCTAATCTGTTTGTTGCAATCTGTTCAACTAGTGAACGATAAGTAACCTCCCCCAACACAATGAGATAAGAATGGTTGGATGCCATTCCTGAGATGTATGGTTAATTGACAGACAAATAATAAAATAACAATTTTAACATTACGCCAAACGATTTTTTTTTTTTTACCGCTAAGAGTCTTTCAACGCAAGTAGATTTTTAAAAATTAAATTAATTCAATAGGAAAGATCATTTAAAAGTTAAAATTAATTAAATCCAATGAAATATGTTTGCCGGCCTTCGTGGTGCGAGTAGTTTCTCGGCCTTTCATCCGGAGGCCCCGGGTTCGAATCCCGGTCAGCCGTGACATTTTTCACACAACCTACAATTCATTCATCTCATCTTCTGAAGATATACCTTCACGGTGGTTTCGGAGAGAAACAAAAAAATAAATAAAAAATTCTGCGAAAAATGTACTTTCATATCTTTGTAAAATGAAGGCTTATCTTATTAATAGTAGTATATTTAACTACTACTTGTGACTAATTGTAGTACTATTGTCGTGTTAAACAGAAGCATGGTTGAGGTTTTGCATACTCGAACGCCTTGTACAAAGTTAAGGTACAGGTGATAAACCTACTAAAATAAGGTGAATTGATTAATATTAGAAATAAATAAACAAAAAAAAGTACAGATTAAAAATCAACCTAATTTACAAAATAATTTCTTTACATGAAATTAATTTCAATATAGTTTTTTTACTCTGTAAATTAATTTCGAAACGTATTTTCGTATTAAGTAATCTTTTTAATTAAAAATAAGTAATAATAGTATTTTTTTTTTTTTATTAAAATTTTATCAGCAAAGTTGAAAGAACTTTTTCTAGATATTAGGCCTGTAAATTAATTAAAAGGAAACAATTTGAGTTATTCTTCTTCCCGGTATTCGAATATCTATTACAAATTCAGAAATAACTTTATCTTCAAATTTTGCTCAATATTAAAGTAATGTACGAGTAAATTCCATAAATTTTATTCAATATGTATGAAATATTAAATTAAACTTAAAAAAAAATTTTTTTTTGTGTTTTTTAAATTTAGTAATAATTTTAATTTTTTTCTTTCCCATTTCCATAAAATGAGATATATCCTGAAATTAATCTAGTTTTACGGATTAAATTACTCAACCGTCTTTTTATTAAACAATTTCATATTTTCCAGTTTTAATTATGTTTCCTGTGAGGAACCTAGTTTTTCTGTTTTTTTTTTTTTTTTTTTTTTAATATCGTTCGATAAAACCCATATTTCATTGAATGAAAATGAGATATATTACGGCCCTAGGGGACAGAGAGTTCAGTCCAGTACTAGAATATAATCCGTATATACAGCTTTATGTACCACATGCTATGTTTAATGATATCTATTTTTCATGTCAAAGATTTATTCTTTATATACGTCAGATGGAAATTTTTGGCTTTGTTCCTTCTTTTATTACATTATTATATATTAATTTTTTTTTTTTTTTTGCTACAAATCAGTTTTTAACTTACATATATTCTTTTTATATTATTAAATTATTTTTTTAAAAAAAATGTGTAGGTGTTTATAATTTAATTTAATTTTGTGCTCGCGTGGGTGTGCATTTCATGTAATTGAAATTTAATTAATTGCTTTATTCTTTAGTATTAATATAAAATTTAGTATTAATAAAAGTTTTATATTAATTAAAATTAATATAAAACATCGATGTCATAAATGTTTCTTTTTTTTTTAATTTTTAAATTGAACTCTATTTAATCAAATGAAAACTTTACTCTTCAGGAAATCATGATTTGATGCTTGTATTTTTATTTTTTACACAAAATTCCTCTGGTTGTTTCATTATAGAATTTTTTCAACTAACTCTTGAAGTGGAATTTTTTTTTAAGAAAAATTATTGGATTTTAGCTACAGCGTTCATATACAAGCTATCATTATAATATTTAAAATATTATTTGCATTTAGAACATAACTAACTCTCTTTACAGGATTTCAGATAGATTTAGCTAGTTCGGTGCACCCGTGTTTCTTTAAGTACTTTCTAGGCCACTACCTATCGTGGCTATCGGTTTCTTTGGTGGTTGGGTTTCAATTAACCACACATTTCAGGTCTGGTAGACCTATAACTGTACAAGACTATTATATTTCATTTACATTTACACGTATCGTCCTCATTCATTCTATGATGTAATACCGGAGATTACCGGTGGCTAGTGGTTTCGGAGGCTAAATAGAAAAAAGATTGAGCCTTTTTTTTCTCATTGCATGTTCTGTTTTGTTCATTCCTTCTACTTTATACATCTACTTTATCTTGGAATGCAAATCTTCCCAATAGTGGAAGATTTATGTATCTCCCAACTAATCGCAAAGCCTAGAAAAATTTCAAAGCCTGGAAAAATTATTTGTTTATTTGGCGGTTATATTTTTTAATTTATTATGTTTTGCAAGTATATAATGTATTGGCGAGTTATGTATTGCATTTCGATCCTTTAGACAAAATGAAATGATTTACCTGGGTTGACCTTAATACCTTACGGTAGTTCCGGAGGCTAAACAGATAAAGAGAGGGTTGACCTTTGAAACTAGCCGCTTCGTTATCCAGCGTGATTCACTTTAAGTCCGTTCGCTGAAGCCCCTTCCGGCCTAAAAGCGATTCGCCTTTTTGGAGACCCTATTTTTTGGAGGATAACATTCTCCTTCCTGCAGAGAGTCGCATATGCGGGCGGTGAAATAATTGTAAGACTTAGGAAACGAGAACGGTTGGTTAGTAAAACAAAGTTGGAAAGCTTTCTTCGCTCCAGCTGTCTTCAACTTCACGCCTCGGTTGGATTCAGGCTGGGCCAGGATATAGTTCTTATGTGGGTTTCATTTCATTCTGTGCTAACCCCTTTTATTCGTTTTGGATTTTATGATTCACCTTAGTATTATTTTCACCACATTTTTAATTCTTTGAAAGTGTCCAGTGCGTTCAGACAATTACATTCTATTACGTACAGTACTTCTTGACTCACTACTGTGCAATAATTTTGCATTGATAGAAATTGATTTTGTAAATTTTTTGACATTTTACTTGCTAGTTCTATTCTCTGTTTCTTACTTTGTAGTGACTGTTTTTCATGGTCATTTGGTTGAAAACATTCTCCTAAATAGTAAAATTTTTCTCTTCGCTATTCCTTATTTTGTTTTTATCTTCTTGTTCTTTATTATTTTGTGTCGATGAACTCCGTCTTTTCAAACGATATATTTAGGCCAGCTTTTTCAGTAACTTCTTTTAAAACCTGTGATTGAATATCATGGTCCTTAATATTTTCTGAAAAAAAAAACTTAGTTTCTAAATGTAAAACAAACGGTTCTTCTTTCTTCTTTTTTTATCCAATAGATGTTTTGTATCTTTTTCCTTTAAAGACTGTTTTATTTATATTATTTTATTTTTTTTAAATTTAATTCTATTATAGGAGTTAAAGTTAAAAGATAAATTATTTTGAATTAATTATAATGCGATTAATTCTTGGACTAACAATTGTTAGAATTTGGTTTAAAATTTTGCTATTACTGATTGAAATAATACAGTAAAGATTTGATCAGTAAAGAATTACGGAGAAGGTAACTTAGTCACTTTAGGCTCTTCACTTTAGGAAATTTTATTTTGGAAGGAGATTAATCTTTTTATAACTACATTGAACGGGAAAAATTGAATACACTTGTTGCATTCTTTGCATTTATTGACTTTTTAGAGGGATTAATGCCGCTTCTATTTATCTCATATTACTGAGTTTTCGATAAATAAAAAAGAGATATTGTAAAGTAAGAAGCTTTAAAAGATTAACCTGATACAATTTAAGAAAAAAGTTTACTATATTTCAATAAATAACTTACTGTTTTATTATATATTTTACAATAGGCTGCGTGTTCTGACAGAAAATTAATCGAAAATTGGATTCATACATCAATACTTTCTAACTTTGATAAATGTTAGAATTCAGGGTGAGAAATCTTCCAATTTTCTTTTAACAATTTACTGTTTCTTATGTCAGAAACATTAGTAGCTATTTCTTAATACTTTTGTTCACAGTATAGATAAAATATATTTATTACTGTATTTTCACATTTATACTTATTTGTTATTGTTAACTTTGTATTCTCAGCCTACAATAATCGCTGATGAGTTTGAAACTACATATATTTTCACCCGTCATAATCTTCTTTTTCATTATAAAAGAAAAGAATCAGGAGTGGTCATTTCTCAATAATTTTTCCGTTGATATATATGCAACTTCAATTCATTACAAAAATCTTTCTTTAAAAACTTATTATTAATTTCAATTAATATGAATTCACACCAATTTAAAACGCACAAATAAGAATTTTAAAAGTATGTTCAATTAACTAGCTAGTAATTAATCTTTTCAGATTTTCTTCATCAAATTTTAACGTACTGTTTTATATTTAATTTCATTTCCCAAGTAATATATATTTCTTAAAGAAATAGTTTTTTTTTTTTAAATGTTTAAAAGTATTCGTTATGATTATCTAAGAAAAATGTTATGATGAAAAATAACCGTTATTACTTTCATAGATGAATTGAAGATTTATAAAGCAAGTAAAGCCGTCAGTTAAAAAAAAAATTAAAGAATTCCATAACTTTCCCAGCGAGCCTACTGTTTTTCTGTAAAATTAGAGGTATTGAATTATATAAAAAATTTATTGTATAATTTGAGTTAAAGGGGTTTTAGGTTCTGAACCTCTCCCTATAGTCTTATTACAATAACCTGATCATTACCAATATGGAGTCAACGACCCATATTTAGAAATCATACAGAAGTTCAAAAAAAAAAAGATCGTTTAATCTAGTCTGATGATAATAAGTTACACGAAAACTGGCAAGAAAAAAAATTGAGCTTAATATCATCGCCCACACCTGAATGAAATCTCTGAAATACATAACCAGAGTATTGGACTCATCAGATTAATAAAAAAAAATGTGGTTTTAAATCCAGAAACGACAAAAAGAATTGTTTGCTTTCATTCCTTTATGTTGGTTTGAATAAAGTCAAACAATTTCAGACATCGGTATCAGGATGGCACGAAATATGCCTTGAGTGTCATTTTCATCGATGTTAAAATCTATCAACTAACAAGATATTTTTCAAACGCACCTAAACTGAATTGAAAAAAACTGATAACCAGGAAAAATGTACAAATCCAGTTATAGCAAAAAATTAATCTCATTATAATTTTAGCAGGCATGACCCGTTGGTATGATTAATAATTAAACTCTCTTACCAAAAATTCTATAATTTAGTTGGAGCGTTTTCGGAACGAAATTATTCCATCACCAGGAACTCAAAATATGTTTTATCAATTTTATTAAAACTACAATTTTATTTTATTTTCAATTTTATTAAAACTACTTAGTGTGTGGAAAAGTTTTGTGTAAATTATATAACTTATACAATTATATAACCGTTATCGATAACGGTGGAGACATTAACAATGATAGGACGTAAGACGATATGATTTTAAACATATGACGATCACTTTATATCATTTACATAAACATTTTGCACAGACTATGAAGTTTTAGTCTTAATAAAATTAAAAAAATCATATTTCTGAGTTTCTGATGATAGAATAATTTCGTTCGAAAGCGATCAAATGAAATTTATAAAATTGTTGGTGAGTTTAATTATTAATTAATCTCATACCCTGAAAAATTGTTCTCAATTGATGATAGGGCAGTTTTGATCTACCATACTAAAGCAACTAAAATTACCAATCATCCTACGAACATATCAAACAAAAACCGGGCCCAATTTCCGCCTTCTCTGACGGAAAAGCATCTAAACAGGTCAATGTAAACACTGTAGAATATTAGCCACCCAGGCTAATATTCTATAGTAGAATTAGAAAACAGTAGAAATATTAGCCATCCAAGCTAAATAATCTACAGTAAATACTCTCTGCAGACTTTTGGAGCACCAACAACCTTAAAAATCTTTCAACAATCCTCCATTCATCTCTAACTTTCCAGTTTCTCTAACTTTCCAAATTTAAATAATACTCTCAAGCTCCCTGGCCTCCTCTTTATGCCTAAACTCATATTTTGAGCAGACATACAGCGTACGGTAAGTGTTATCCGATCCTAAGTATTGAGGACACTGATCCGAGTCAGTTGAGCCAGCCTGCCTAAAAAATGCCATGTCTTTTTTTAAATTCTAAAATTTGTTTTTTGTCCAGAGGGACTTATTAAATATCAAAACTGCTAAAAATAAATCTATGTGTAAAATTTCATCAGATTAGCAAATATTGGATAAAAAAAAGTTTCCAAATATCATGAATATGGAAAAAGGAATATCATGTAGAAATTAAAATACAGTTTTTGATTTTTTTTTTGCGCTATATTACTGAAGGGAGTTGTATTCGTTAAGTAATCAAAAAAAGTACTGTATTCTTTTTTAATGTTACTATAGTTTTTTAGTGAAATTTTAATTATTGAATTTTTTAACATTCTTACGAAGAATAGATTAAGTTATACTTAGCAGATTTAAAGCTATTAAGTAATTATATTTAATTTTCTAAGCATTTTTGCACTGTTGGTATTATTATATTTTATACAAAAAAGAAATTATATATTCAATAATGTATAATCTAAGCTGTGTGCCTATATTTTCAACTATTTCTTATTACTATAATTTTTATAGTCAGTAATTTTTATTTTTAATAAATAAAAATTGTTGCAAGATGTTGGTTCACATAAAACTGATTGCTCTATAAATAACAAATTATTTTTAAAAGCTTTTTGTGACTTAGATAAAAATATTTTTAACTAACCACTTTTTGACTTAGTTATATTTTATTCATACGAACAGTTAGTATACAAACCTTTAAAACCAAATCCATAACTTTTTTTTTTATAAAAATTATTAATATTTTATCCTTTTTCATGTTTTGGATTTCCTTGGTCTTTAAATCTTATGTAAATAAATAATTTATTAAGTAACTTTTTCCTTCAACTCTTTTTTAAATTTAGTATAAAACGATTTATAATATTATATAAATTATTTTAATTAAGAAATAATAATATAAAATATTTTTCAGTTATTTTTTGTATTTTGAGAACTTAAATTAGAGTAAAATTATTCTATTCATTTCATCATTTCTATTACCGACTGAAATATTATGTTTAATAATAAGAAACAAAGTGAAAGGGAAACGGAGAGGTCAGTATTTAAAAATAATGAGAGTTTTATTCTCTCAAATATGCCGGCCTTACATCCGGAGGTCCCGGGTTCGAGTCCCGATCAGGCATAGAATTTTTCACACACGCTACAATTCATTCATCTCATCCTGTGAAGATATACCGTAACAGTGGTTCCGGAGGTTAAACAAAAAAAAATCCGCCGGTCTCCGTGGCGCGACTGGTAGCGTCTCGGCCTTTTATCCGGAGGTCCCGGATTCGAATTCCGGTCAGGCGTGGCATTTTTCACCACACGCTACAAACTATTCCTCTCATCCTCTGAAGGTATACCTACCGATGGTTCCGGAGTTAAAAAAAAAAGTGTAAATCCTTTTACTACTGAGTAAATATTTGATTTATTTGTTCGTTATTTAATAATTACATGATCTGTTTATACTTTTTATAATGATAGAATTGATATATTCAGATTAATATTATTAATTTATGTGCAGTGTTTTCCTTGAATTTACATAGATAACTAATTCCGAGGCAAAATGATCTGAAGGTCTACTATACTTAATTATATACTTAATTATACTTATAACTTAATTTTTTCATGTCGTTTGAAATAATTTATTAATTACAAAATTAAATCTCTATATTGATTGCTTGATCGTTTGTGCTTAAAGTTATTTCTTAAGTTTATTTTTCTTTTTGAAGTATCATGTTTTTTTTTAAATTTATATTTGCATATAATTGGAACATAGACAAAGACTGTACAACTATTCCTCTTGTTTCACATATAAAGAATTAATTTTATTTTTATGAAAAACAAAAATTTATTAAGTAATGAGGTCAAATTAGAACAGTTTATTACTTTTATTTTTGTTTCATTATTTTTTATAAATGGTTTACTCAATGTACTTCTGATACAGAAATCGTTTTGATAATAAAATTTGTAATTAAAATAAAATATATGTATTTCTTTTTTAACTGACAGTAAAGAGCTCTGATAGAGCTATACATTATTTCGATGCTGACTGAAAAAAAAAAATATTTTTATTTAAAAAAAAACATACTAAGTAATCAATTTATACTGTTTGTAAAGCTTAGGAAAGAACTCTGTTCTTACGAATAACAATGCTGCATTATTATAGCGCATTGCTTACTTACGAATAATTGTACGTAGTGAATGATGAGGTGTAGGAAAGAATCATTTGTTTATTGCACATTTTAGAATATTGATTGTTTTTCCTTTTATTTCAAAGCGCACGAAATTAGAGGAATAGAGAATACTAGAACACTAAAAAAGAGAATGGCTATAACTTTGGCCAGAGATCTCCAAACTACGGTCTGAGGGCCAACACCGGCCCCGACTAACAACAGTCCGGCCCGCGGACTGCGATACGCTGTATCCAGCCCGCCATAGTTTATTTTGATTATATTGTAAAGTTTACTATGTAAGTAAATCATACAAAATAATAATTATCAAATGTTTTTATTTAACGACTGATTAAGAAACACAATAACTGATATACACAATGAAATTGAACAATGATATGAGATCTATACTAATAGCTTACAATAACTGACATACGTAGATAATTCACTTACCCATGAAATAATAGGAAATATAAGTGTGAAATATACGTAATATAATGATTTTTAATGAAATTAAAATTATGATTAATGAGACTTAACTCATAAAAGAGTTCAGGTCTGCGGGGTCTGCTAGGGTAGAGGAGTGGGCGGAAGAAGCCAGGAGAACTGTTGGGGCACAGTCACGTGCCGCAAAGTGCAGTGGCCCAACAGGATGAGCCTTTGTTTGAATTGGGGTGAGGAAGGGCACCAGGTAAATGGCTGCTGTGCGGGGATTTAGGTCATAGAAGAATTATAAGAAGATTAGCTGTGTGACTAAGGAAGGGGTCTCCAAAGACTGAACATTATATGAATATATAATACAGGAAGAATATATCTTGTTACTTGTATTGAAGGGTTATCTCGCGTGTTTCGCGTTGTAACTGCGTTATCCGTCAGCGTTATTTCGTGATGCGACGAGTTGTGATTTTCGTGTTTATGTTTGTTTTTAGCGTTTAGATCGTTTTTTAGTTCGCGGCTGTGTAGCTATTGGGGCTATGTTGTTAGCAAAAGGGAGCAATAGTTGTACCAGTAATTTAAAAAAAAATTTCGATGTTGTAGTGTTATGTCGTTAAGTCGTATCGGTGTTACATACTTCTTCGTATTCCTCGATCTCTCGTTAAAATTATTTGGTTCAATCTCTCGTTAAAGTTAGAGTGAACTAGTTATGGAACCTGCGTACCCCCTGATGTTATGCCTAATGGTGATTCCGGAATGCGTAGGAGTGCTCGCTCCTTACGGGGGCGGTTTTAGTTGAAAGTCTGCTGGTGGCGCTCGGATAAGATCATTAGCAGGAGCAGGAATCCGACACTGTGCGTAAATGCCTTTCCACCTCTTAAAAAAAAAAAAATGTCCTTGGCCTTGGTGCTTATTGGAGGACTCAATTTTCCCTCCCCCACAGTTAAAAAGTTTGAATATCCTTGATTTAAGCAATTTTTGGCCATAATATACAACATTGTTTGTATAACTTAAGATGAGATAAGATAAGATAAGTTTACTAATCTTTTCACTGACTAAATTTAAGTATTGAGAGACTTTTAATGTATTAAAAAACTTGTCCGAGTATTTTTATCAAATATTTATATTATATGTATGTGTGTGTGTGTGTGTGTGTGTGAGAGAGAGAGAGAGAGAGTGTGTGTGTGTGTGTGTGTGTGTGTATGTTATCTTCTGTAAGATTTTCATTTTGAATTCCAATCAGGGCTTGATTTATCTTACATCATATCCATTACATTAAAAGTATAATATCCTTTGAATCTAAAATTAATATTTCAGATAATTTACATATAGTTGCTCTAAATTCTGTAAACTTTATAAATTGTGAACATTGTATTAGAGTATGTACGAGTACTTACAGTATGTTAAGGATAATACAGTGTGTTAGTATTTCTCTTCATATGCAAAAATTGGCAGATCGGACCAATTATTTATGCTTTAGATATATTTTTACTGTCTTCATAATTTTATTATATTACTGTCTTATAATTAATCCTAACCATATGATTTATATATTTTACAAAGTTCAAATAACAGATCTTTAAATTAAGGAAAAAATATGAAATTGTCAACTAATCTAACTAATATTTTAATATTTATTTTTAAATACAAGGAAGTATTGTAATCGCGAAAAATTTAGGTTTTCAAATTTCTACGGAAATATCCACCATTTTGACTATCCCTGAATCCATTTTGACTAGTTTCGGCGAGACGTTTGTACGTATCTAGCATAACTAAAATACGATTAGCCGTAGAATGTTGAAAGTTTGGATTCAGGACTATTTGTAACATCTAGTTGTGCAACAACTCCCCTTTGGATTGCATTCGAATAAACCAAAAATGTCCAAAAACGCTCAAAATCCAAAAAAAAATTGGATTCTGCACTTTTCCTTAACTGCAGAAATAAGCCCTCATTGAGAGCTTTTTAACGATATAGCATAAGTAGTAATTATTTTTATTGGTTCTGGAGTTAAGAGCAAAATAAAATTTTAATTAATAAAATATTTGGATCTTAGAAGGGGAAAGGACATCGGTTCGAATCAGACTTCATCTCCTTTTTTTCCTTTAACTTTTTTTCTTTATGAGTTTAAATGTATTTATTTATTAATAATTATTAACCTCTAATTATAAAAAACGTTTTATGATAGATAATAATTTAATAATAACAATGAAACAAAAAAAGAAATGTAATAATATAAAAATTATTAATAAAATAAGATTTCATGTACTTTTCATTTTAAAAAATGTGTACATGAAAATCTAATAGGCGTACAGGAAGTCATGTGGTGTTCCATCAGTTTTGGTGAAACATTTGATTATTTAATATTAGTTGAAAATTTTTATTTAGAATCCGATTATTTTTATTTATGCATTTGTGTTAATCTACTTGATAATAATTATCGCTACAAAATTTAGTAGCTCTCTCCTGTTTCGTTTTTGTTTTCATTTTTTTTTTTTATGGTTTCATCATAATAATTTAAAAAATAGTATTAGATAGATATAATACTTACATTTACTTAAATATTAATAAAGAAACTTTTATTCTAACCTAATATTTCAAGTAAGATTATTAAATTAATAATTGTATAAATTATTTAATGTTAATAAAAACTAATATTTTAGTAATTGTGTAACGGTCTACTTTATTAAAGAATTGGAGGATCACAACTCACTTTTCAAATGAAATAAGTTTAAATGAAATGCAGCAAAAAAATTAGTGTATATAATTTAATGGACGTACCTGAAAGTCATGTGGTGTCCACAGATTTTTTATTTTTTTAAATTTAAAACAAAACTTGGTTTTTGATTTTACGTTAAATAAACCTACATTTTTTTGTACATTATACACAATATTTAATTTTCATAAATTTAATTTTTTGTTAGATTTTTTTATGATAAAAAAGTTTTTTATTGAAATAATTTTATTAATTTCATTGATTATTTTACGTTAAAGTACTTTTAAATTTATTCTTTATTATTTAAGATATTGTTATTTTAGTTTTTGAAATTATAATTGAGTACACTAGTCAGTAATAATGTAGCGTCAAATGATAAGAAACAATTTATTATTGTTTTTGTAATTCTTATATATTTCTTTATGTATTGTACAAATCCATAAAAATTCATGAAGCAGTTAGTGGTTTTAGAATGTGGTTGTATATGTAGCAAATAAAAATTGTATGACTAACTTTATTATTTCCTAGTGTATTTGTCCAGTTTCTTATTACTTTTGAACATAATCATTAGGTTATTTTTTTAAAGTAAATTATTGGAAATTTTCTTATATGATAGTAGAATGTATGAAAAGGATGTAATAAATGCAACGTCAAGATGTAAGCTTTGTTTAGTAAAAAGTGCTATCTTTTGTACGTTCTTCCGTTGCTTCTTGGTTTTTAAGGTTTTTACTCTAGAGATTCCAAGACCTCCATAAAGATACTGCTATCAGACAAGTTTATTCTGTGTTAACGCTTTTTCTTGTAAAATGCGAGACAAGAATTGAGGCAAAAGGATTTTCACTCTTGCTTGTTATTACCTTCAAATACAAATATCCTGACTCGGCGCTTGAATTTATTTAGTTATTATTGGCACAATTCGTTCTCATTTATTTCTGATAATAAAATCGGTTTTTTTGTTTATCGAAATTAAATAAAGTAAATAAAAATAGATAATCTAGTATCGTAAATATACTCGTATTACTCGAATTAAAATTTTATTTTCAATATCGTTCCCTAAAGTGAAGAAGATGATACTTCTTAAAATAATTCGTGTTTATTGTTATTACCAATTTAGTAGAAGAGATCTCCTTTTTTCATGAATATATCCACATAATTATTTTTGTTACTACAAAAAAAATCTGCAAAGCTGCGTCGGGAAGCTAGTCTCTTATATAATGAACAAATTTTTATTAAATATTAAAAAATTTAATTTAAGTAATAAATGAAAAAAAATAAATATATATATTTTATGAATTCAGTTTGTTCAGACGAAATGTGTGTTAAAATCATAAATCAGGAACATGATTCATTTTGTTAAGTGCATTAATAAAAATATTGGATACTTTAGAATAGTATGATAAACTTACAAAATATATTTCCTAGAAATATATAAAATTTATTTTGCAATTCTTATTTTTTTTTATAAATTATTTTCGATTATAAATATCAATTATTTAAATAAAAAAAATAATAACGTTCGTTGTTGTTAAGTAAAGTTTAGTTTAAAAAAAAGAGTCCTTTATATCATTAACTATAGTAAATGATAATTTATAATAATTTATCAAGAAAATATATTTTGCCGTAGAGTAAAATTTATTAAATGTTGAAAATTACTACAACCGATTACACAGTTCTCTTCATTTTTCATCACAATATTCTTTTATTTTATTTTATTTTAATAAAAAAAGGAGTTTTTATACTAAATGGATTTCACTATTTTACTTGACATTAATAGTATTTTAAGTTCATTACCTTTTTCTCTCATTTAGTTTAGAATTTATCGTAAAATAAATTTCTTTATTTTATTTCTTTTTCTACATTATTTTTCTTTCTTTAATTGTACTTTTTTTATCCACGACAGAACGGAGACGTATATGTGTTTCGGGCAAGAGGTTGTATGTATGCGTGTGTACGTCTTTTACCATTTTCTTTAAAAACTAATGGATCGATTTCGATGCGGTTTTTGCATTACATAGGGTATCACTTCAGAGCAGATTCTTAGACGTGTTACGGTTATAGGTCTACAGGGGGCACTGCAGATGATGTGTTTCTCTAAAACGGCTGAGCCGATTTTTATGCGGTTTTTACATTACATAGGTATCACCTCAGAGCAGATTTTGAAATTATTTTTACGGTTATAAGCCGCCAGAGGGTGCTGTAATACATATGTTTCTTTAAAACGGCTTTGTCGGTATTTTAACATTTTTAATTTATCACTTGTTTACAATTAATAGATATATAGGCGTGTTTTTAAAGTAAGTACCGTTTGAAATTTAAAAAAAAAACAAAGAGACTTTTCATAATTATATTATTTTTACGTGAAAGCCAGTATCTTAATCTACTTTTCTACACAGTTACCTTCAACATTAAGGCACTTATCATACCGAACCACAAGCTTTTGTATTCCGTCGTCATAAAAGTTTGCCGTCTGATTTAACAGCCACTGCAACACGGCCGTGAGCAGAATTTTCGGTACTTTAACCGTTCATTAAAAATTTCGTAAAGAACACTTCATGAGACTTGTGGGAACTCCAATGATAATGAAGAAATTGTGAAGCGTCTGTTTTCTTTAATTTTTTCATCAACTTTTTGTACCAAATCGTCAATGTTCACTGAAGGTCGCCCACTACGTTCTTCGTCATGAACGTTTGTTCGGCCATCCTTGAAAGCTCTAATCCATGACCGTACCATTCTATCACTCATAATGTTTTGTCGATAGACTTCACAAATCTGGCGGTGAATTTCAACCGGTTTTCCCCATTAGCACACAGAAAACGAATAACAGCACGTATTTCACAGTCGGCGGGATTCTCAATTGGCAGAGCCATTTTAAATACGCAAAAGTAAATGTAAACACGATTTATTTTGGCCGTAATGGTGTTTGTGGCTTGCCAACAGATGTAAGTACACAATGCGCATATGCAAGACACCGACTGCAGCACTGCATTGGCTTGATTTCAAAACGGTACTTACTTTAAAAACACGCCTCATAATATATATAAAATGTTGACTTTATATTAATTTTATTTATCTTGTTAAACTTGAATTTAAAAATCCACAGACAGCCACACAAATATAGATCTGTTCCCCCCCCCCCCCGCCCCCTCCCACCCCCCTCTCCCCCCCTTCCCCCCGCCCTTTCCCCCCCCCCCCTCCCACCCCC